>CM055121.1:208806255-209008755 GCA_029206835.1 Rana muscosa | reverse complement strand
CTATGTTTCTGCTACAGATCTGACAAATATTGGCCACGAATGGGCAGCGGGGTCTATGTTTCTGCTACAGATCTGCAGCTTATAAAAGGAGTTCTTTGGTTAAAGCTGAATAACATCAGCGTACAGGCCAATTTTTTCCCCCTATTTTTTTTCTACGGAAATCTCTTGTAGAAGACATTCCGCCGAGGCATCAAAGCCTAGAATAGGCTGATTTTGCTGACTGAAAGTTAAGCTATGCAGACAGGCGAGCTGACCTTCCCTCAAGTCCCTGACAGTCCCATGTCCCTCCATGCATGATAACATTCCCTTCCAGCGCACGGATTAATGTGCATTGCAAATGGTGCTCATGTGACCCACAAGGGCAGCTTTTGATTAACCCATTAAATTCATGGCATCCCTCCGGCCAGGCAGCGGTTAAGTTCCCAGCAGATCCCTTGTCAAAAGTAAGGCTGAAAATATCCGCATTCATGCAGCAGGAGCAGCCTGGATGGTCCTGATTGGAATATTGCAGCTGCCATATATCTTGGTTAAAGGAAGAAAATAATAATTATTAGAATAAATCAGCTGGCGGAGCCCAAGCCCTGGGCGATGTGCGATTCTATGAATGCAAAGCAGGCTGTGAAGTGAGAGAAATCCAAGATTTCTAATAATCTCACTCCCACTGCAGCAGACATACATGCTGCCCACAGCCTGAGCACACCCCTTGGAAGTGCAGACACTCTCCTCTGCCAGGTGTGCCCCTTCCAGGTCTCCTCACCCCCTGCTGGGACTTGTAGTGCCACAACAGCTGGAAGAGCCACAGGCTGCCAGAGGACTTCCCACAATCAATCAGGTGCCTGGGGAAGCATGTAAAGGATAACCCCCCTCCCCTCCTCCTCCTGCAGGCACTTACTGTTCTAAGAGCTTCCTCCAGCCGCTGGCTCTCTTCCTGCCCCTATTGATTTATCTCTCCAGCTTCCATTCACTCGGCTCCATTGATGTGCAGCTGCAACACACTTACTTTCTTTTTTGCACAGAGTAATGAAAAGATTCGGAATGGGCGTGTCCACGGAGGTGACTGACGCTGGACTAGAACAGTGCGAGGGGCGGGGCGGGGAGGGAACGGCTGGCTCCCGGTGGGGTTTGATTGGTTGGTGTATGGGGGGGAGGGGGCGTGGCCTGGGCAGTGAACGGAGCGAGCCGCTGGGTTCTCTAGGATGGGGGGTGCTGATGTCATTGTCAGCCAATCAGGGACGTCACTCATCGGCCAGACCGAGCCAGAGAGAGGCAGCTGCTGGCTATTTATTTACGTGGAGGATGGATGGAGGACAGGACATGGGACTGACCATACACGGAGCAATCACTGAGCGATCCCAGCCTGCCTGTACATGATAAATGAACGATCTAAGGCTGGCCATACATTTCACAGTTTTCTTCTACAATTTGCCTTCAGATTTACAAGGACCATATAATTATTATATAGTCTTGGTAGATCTAAAGGAAAATTGTACAAGAAACCTAAACACTTTCCATATGTATGCAATCAGGCAGGTCATTGCATTACAACGTTAAAGGAAATTGAATAAGAAAATTGTATAATGTATGGCCAGCCTAATGCTGCCCAATCACAGAACAATAGTGAATGAAGCCTGGCCAATCACAGAACAATAGTGAATGAAGCCTGACCAATCACAGAACAATAGTGAATGAAGCCTGACCAACCACAAAACAATAGTGAATGAAGCCTGACCAACCACAGAACAATAGTGAATGAAGCCTGACCAATCACAGAACAATAGTGAATGAAGCCTGACCAACCACAGAACAATAGTGAATTAAGCCTGGCCAATCACAGAACAATAGTGAATGAAGCCAATCACAGAACAATAGTGAATGAAGCCTGACCAATCACAGAACAATAGTGAATGAAGCCTGACCAACCACAGAACAATAGTGAATGAAGCCTGGCCAATCATAGAACAATAGTGAATGAAGCCTGACCAACCACAGAACAATAGTGAATGAAGCCTGGCCAATCACAGAACAATAGTGAATGAAGCCTGGTCAATCACAGAACAATAGTGAATGAAGCCTGGCCAATCACAGAACAATAGTGAATGAAGCCTGACCAATCACAGAACAATAGTGAATGAAGCCTGACCAACCACAGAACAATAGTGAATGAAGCCTGACCAATCACAGAACAATAGTGAATGAAGCCTGACCAACCACAGAACAATAGTGAATTAAGCCTGGCCAATCACAGAACAATAGTGAATGAAGCCTGGCCAATCACAGAACAATAGTGAATGAAGCCTGACCAATCACAGAACAATAGTGAATGAAGCCTGACCAACCACAGAACAATAGTGAATGAAGCCTGGCCAATCACAGAACAATAGTGAATGAAGCCTGACCAACCACAGAACAATAGTGAATGAAGCCTGGCCAACCACAGAACAATAGTGAATGAAGCCTGGCCAATCACAGAACAATAGTGAATGAAGCCTGACCAATCACAGAACAATAGTGAATGAAGCCTGACCAACCACAGAACAATAGTGAATGAAGCCTGGCCAATCACAGAACAATAGTGAATGAAGCCTGACCAACCACAGAACAATAGTGAATGAAGCCTGGCCAATCACAGAACAATAGTGAATGAAGCCTGACCAACCACAGAACAATAGTGAATGAAGCCTGGCCAACCACAGAACAATAGTGAATGAAGCCTGGCCAACCACAGAACAATAGTGAATGAAGCCTGGCCAACCACAGAACAATAGTGAATGAAGCCTGGCCAATCCCAGAACAATAGTGAATGAAGCCTGACCAACCACAGAACAATAGTGAATGAAGCCTGACCAACCACAGAACAATAGTGAATGAAGCCTGACCAATCACAGAACAATAGTGAATGAAGCCTGGCCAATCACAGAACAATAGTGAATGAAGCCTGGCCAACCACAGAACAATAGTGAATGAAGCCTGGCCAACCACAGAACAATAGTGAATGAAGCCTGACCAACCACAGAACAATAGTGAATGAAGCCTGACCAACCACAGAACAATAGTGAATGAAGCCTGACCAATCACAGAACAATAGTGAATGAAGCCTGACCAACCACAGAACAATAGTGAATGAAGCCTGACCAATCACAGAACAATAGTGAATGAAGCCTGACCAACCACAGAACAATAGTGAATTAAGCCTGGCCAATCACAGAACAATAGTGAATAAAGCCTGGCCAATCACAGAACAATAGTGAATGAAGCCTGACCAATCACAGAACAATAGTGAATGAAGCCTGACCAACCACAGAACAATAGTGAATGAAGCCTGGCCAATCACAGAACAATAGTGAATGAAGCCTGACCAACCACAGAACAATAGTGAATGAAGCCTGACCAACCACAGAACAATAGTGAATGAAGCCTGGCCAATCACAGAACAATAGTGAATGAAGCCTGACCAATCACAGAACAATAGTGAATGAAGCCTGACCAACCACAGAACAATAGTGAATGAAGCCTGGCCAATCACAGAACAATAGTGAATGAAGCCTGACCAACCACAGAACAATAGTGAATGAAGCCTGGCCAATCACAGAACAATAGTGAATGAAGCCTGACCAACCACAGAACAATAGTGAATGAAGCCTGGCCAACCACAGAACAATAGTGAATGAAGCCTGGCCAACCACAGAACAATAGTGAATGAAGCCTGGCCAACCACAGAACAATAGTGAATGAAGCCTGGCCAATCCCAGAACAATAGTGAATGAAGCCTGACCAACCACAGAACAATAGTGAATGAAGCCTGGCCAACCACAGAACAATAGTGAATGAAGCCTGGCCAACCACAGAACAATAGTGAATGAAGCCTGGCCAACCACAGAACAATAGTGAATGAAGCCTGACCAATCACAGAACAATAGTGAATGAAGCCTGACCAACCACAGAACAATAGTGAATGAAGCCTGGCCAATCACAGAACAATAGTGAATGAAGCCTGACCAACCACAGAACAATAGTGAATGAAGCCTGGCCAATCACAGAACAATAGTGAATGAAGCCTGACCAACCACAGAACAATAGTGAATGAAGCCTGGCCAACCACAGAACAATAGTGAATGAAGCCTGGCCAACCACAGAACAATAGTGAATGAAGCCTGGCCAACCACAGAACAATAGTGAATGAAGCCTGGCCAATCCCAGAACAATAGTGAATGAAGCCTGACCAACCACAGAACAATAGTGAATGAAGCCTGGCCAACCACAGAACAATAGTGAATGAAGCCTGGCCAACCACAGAACAATAGTGAATGAAGCCTGACCAATCACAGAACAATAGTGAATGAAGCCTGACCAACCACAGAACAATAGTGAATGAAGCCTGGCCAATCACAGAACAATAGTGAATGAAGCCTGACCAACCACAGAACAATAGTGAATGAAGCCTGGCCAATCACAGAACAATAGTGAATGAAGCCTGACCAACCACAGAACAATAGTGAATGAAGCCTGGCCAACCACAGAACAATAGTGAATGAAGCCTGGCCAACCACAGAACAATAGTGAATGAAGCCTGACCAACCACAGAACAATAGTGAATGAAGCCTGGCCAATCACAGAACAATAGTGAATGAAGCCTGACCAACCACAGAACAATAGTGAATGAAGCCTGACCAACCACAGAACAATAGTGAATGAAGCCTGGCCAATCACAGAACAATAGTGAATGAAGCCTGACCAACCACAGAACAATAGTGAATGAAGCCTGACCAACCACAGAACAATAGTGAATGAAGCCTGGCCAATCCCAGAACTATCCAAGTGATGGTAAACGCTCAGTTTAAGCCCAGGTTCACATTGCTGTGGGTTAGAACTCGCACGATTTCAATGCAGTCGGACTTCAGGGGCGATTTTGCAGACATCTGTGTGGGTTCCTGCTGCACAGATATCTATACAAATCACCCCCTGAAGTCACCAAAAGTAGTACAGGAACTACTTTGGGGAATCTGCTTAGGTCTAGGTTCCCATTGGTCCGATTTGGCATGTGATTTGATATGGCAAATCGAATGCCAAATCGGTGGCTATTGCCGGCAATGCACCGTCCGAATTGATGCGTGCCGGACCGATTCTGACGGTGCCATTGCAGTAGCCGCCGATCTGGCAAATGTGAAATCCCAAAACAAACATTCATTATAATGCAGCTTACTGACTCTTAGATGGTATGGCTGCATTAGTTTACTTTTTGTATTCTTTCTTTTTTTTTTTCATCTGGTGATCCAGCCAATAAGTCTGTTTTTTTTTTTTTAGCAGTTAAAAGGATGAGACAAACCAATTACCACTGGCAAGGGTGTTTACAATAATCATATAATGAATGGTGCTGCGTTGCTTAAAGCGGGGCTCCACCCAAAAGGGGAATCTCCATTTATCTGCTTCCCCCCCCCCGCCCCCAGTGCCACATTTGGCACCTTTCGGGGGGGGAGGGGGAAACGGGTACAGTTACCTCTGCCCACCTCTGGAAGAAGCAAGGTCCCCAGAAGTCCGGCCCCCCTCCTCCGTCTCCCACCACCGGATCTTTCACAAAGCGCAGTGCGCTTCACACATGAGCAGTAGGGAACCGGCTATGAAGCCGCAAGGCAACGGCAGCACCCGAGAGCCGATGGAAAAATTGTCTGGGGTGCCGACATCACAGGATCCCTAATAAGTGTCCTAATATTAAAAGTCAGCAGCCACAGTATCTGTAGCTGCTGACTTTAAAAAAAAAATTGTGGGGGGACTGCACCTCCAACTACTTAAAGACCGCCCACCACAGATGTACTGCGGCAGGACGGCTCTATTGTGCAAAACGACGTACCTGTACATCATTTCGTGCAATAGACACTGGAGGTGCACGCTGATTGGTCAGAGAGGGAGCCAATCAGCTGGTCCTGGTGGACGCGATGTCCGCCGGGACCCGCCGATCGTTCCCCAGAGAGGCAGAACGGCGATCTGCCTATGTAAACAAGGCAGATCACCGTTCTGACAGGGATGAACACGGATCTCTGTGTTCTCCCAGTCAGTCCATCCCCCACACAGTTAGAAAGCACCTCCTAGGGACACATTTAACCCTTTGATCACCCCTAGTGTTAACCCCTTCCCTGTCCGTGTCAGTAGTACAGTGACAGCACATATTTTTAGCACTGATCACTAATGTCACTGCTTCCCAAAAAAGTGTCAGTTAGGTGTCCGATTCGTCCGCCGCTAAAAATCGCTGATCGCAACCTTTACTAGTAAAAATTGTATTTATTTTTTATAAAAATGCCATAAAAATATCCCAATAGTTTGTAGACGTGATAACTTTTGCGTAAACCAATCAATATACACTTATTGGATTTTTTTTACCAAAAATATGTAGCAGAATACAAATTGGCCTAAATTGATGACATTTTTACATTTTTTTATTGGATATGTATTATAGCAGAAAGTAAAACATATTGTTTTCTTTTCAAAACTGTCGGTCTTTTTTTTGTGTTTATAGTGAAAAAAATGGTGATCAATAACCACCAAAAGAAAACTTTATTTGTGGGAGAAAAAGGACATCAATTTGATTTGGGGTACAACGTCGCACTATCGCGCAATTTGTCAGTTAAAATAACGCAGTGCCGTATCGCAAAAAATGGCCTGGTCATGAAGGGGGTTAAACCTTCCGGGGCTGAAGTGGTTAAATATGTGCAAAAAAAAACCGCTGTGAATATTGTGCAAAACAAACTGATAAAAATACATTTTTTATTTTTTTTTTGCAAATTCTTTTTATTGTTTTTAGAAATATGTGTTGGTACAAAACGGAGCCTGGAAGTTACATTTCTGCAGATTTTCGGATCGTTCGTATAGTGCTTTCGACAGCCAATTCCGAATTTTCGTACAACAAAAACTGAATGTGCAGGCAATAAACTGTTTATTGTACGTCAGCACAACATCTGATTTTCATATAATTAGTACAGTTTTCATCCAACAAAAAAATCGTAAGAGCAAGACTACGCATGCTCGGAAACAAAAGAATTACAAACAAAACAATTCAACACATTACATCACTTCTGAAGTTGAATTCTGTCCTACGAGAGATTTCGTATGTTGAGTAACCTCTTCACTTTCGATATGAGACTAGAATGCAAAAAACAAAACAAACGGACGAACGTTCGTCCGAAAATCTATTGCCGCGTACACACGGATGTTTTTAATGACGAGAAAAATGCCATTTTTTAAAATGGTCATTAAAAATGATCGTGTGTGGGCTTCAGAGCATTTTTCACGACGTGAAAAACGGCCATGAAAAAATTGTAACATGCTCTAATTTTTCTCGTTGTTTTTCACATCGTCGTTTTTCTCATCATGAAAAACGGCCGTATGTGGGCTTTAACGACGTGAAAAAAAATGCGCATGCTCAGAATCAAGTATGAGACGTGAGCACTCGTTCTGGTAAAACTAGCGTTCATAATGGAGATAGTACATTCGTCACGCTGTAACGGACTGAAAAGCACGAGGCTGAAAAGCGCGAATCGTCTCTCACCAAACTTTACTAACATGAAGGGTGGCGCCATCCAAATGAAACTTCCCCTTTATAGTGCCGTCGTACGTGTTGTACGTCACCGCGCTTTGCTCGAGCATTTTGTTTTCACGATAGTGTGTAGGCAAGGCAGGCTTGAGAAGAATCACGTCGAGAAAAACGTAGTTTTTTTCAATGACATTAAAAACGGCCGTGTGTACGCGGCATTAGTGTTTTTAGTTGAACAAATTGCACACAATACAAAAACTCTGGAGCCTACACACGATCGTTTTTTAATGACCAATTTAAAAAATTGATTTTTTCTCGTCATGAAAAACGGTCGTGTGTACGCGGCATGAGAGTTTCATATTACATGAACTGAATCAATCCTTTTTATCAGGAAAAAATAACTTGGGTGAATAGAATGGTTTCTTAGATCAAAACAATTGTTTAGGCTGCTGTCACACTGTTGAATTGCAAAATCGCTGTAGAAACGCATATGCTTTATTGCCATGTTTTTACTGTGTTTCTGGTGCAATTTGCACCTGGAAAAAAGACATGTAACTCAAAAACTGCACCGAAAATGCAATTGAGGACGTTTTTAATGCGTTTTTGATGCGGTTTCCATTTATTTAAATGATAAGGTGCGTTTTTGGTACGTATTATTTTTCAAATGCAATCGGATCTGCAACTGATCGGTGTTAAGAGTTCCATAGTGTGACAGGAGTCACTTTGGGCGGAGGGGCTTACCTTGGAGAGCACTAGAATATCCTTGCTCAGCTCCCCCGGCCCCTCCTATGTGTAAGTTACCCTGTGTCATTAGGGGCACAGGGTGACCGGGAACCCCAGTCTGATCTGCCGTAACCAGACTCACCGTAAAACCACACTAGAATATTGTATATATATATATATATATATATATATATATGTGTAGCGGGGTGTTCCCCTTTAATGCAGAGAGACAAGAAGTTCCAGGTGAGAGGTGAGTCGGGAGGAAGTAAAGAGACATTATGGAAGTGAAAGCAGAGGAGAGAGAGACTACATCTCCCAGTACATCTTGCAGCACCCAGGGTGCATTGCTCCAGAACAGAGACTGCTTGGGCAGACTTTATAAAGGGGAGGCGGAGTTTTGGTCGGCCTCTTTGGACACCCCTCTCCTAGCAAGAGGATCTCTGTGCTGAACTGCTGTGTGCACAAGGCCTGAAGCCCGGGCCGTGTGCTCCTTTCCAAAGAGCCCTCTGCCAGCCTAGCAGAGCCTTAGAGACATCTAATCCTCCTTTCTGCAGTACACCAGAAGGATTGAAGACTTGGATGTCGGTGGATTCCTGTTCCTAGACGAATCGATGGAGGAAAGGGACTTGGACTTGTCCAGGTGGTGAGAGCTGTTTAATGACAGATACTTTATCTTTACTATTCGTTTGGATTACAAAGTTGTTCTTCAAGTGCACCACCGAGAGATTGCTAGCAAATATTGTTTCACTGAACTTCCATTTAGATCAGTCAGGCCTGACTGCATAGGTAGACATTGCTGGGTGTTAGTCTACCCATGAGGGGAAGTAGCTGTAAAAGGGCAGCGCTAGAGTTGCATAGCAATACTTAATTATTCTGATTACTCTGTTTATCTTTATTACTGTTTATTGCAGGGATCTGCAACTTGTTATACTGTTGTTTATTACTTGCCCATTAGCCTCAGTAAAATATCTGGGTAAAGTACATTTGGTGTCAGTTCCGCTTACTTTAATAGGAGTTTTAAAGTATATTCTGTGTATGTTTGTTATAGGACTGCGTCACCAACAGTTGCGGTCACGCGGTCCTATCCCTCTATCACCAGCTGTGCCACGGGAGGTTAGAGCCGATTGCCAGGGGTTGACAGCAGTGCACTACAGGGCCCAAATCAATATCAGCGGCTCTCTTAACTGGGGGTAGCGCTACACGTGGGGGCTCGAGTCCGGGATCCTTGTACGTTGCACGCTGCAATCAAGCCGGTCAGAAGTACCAGCATGGACCCGCTGGCAATGTCACAGTGGTGCGCAGCGATTGGCGCCGATCCAACCGCGGCGGTAGTCATTGTACTCCCGGGGGAAAGATGGAAGGAAGAGGAGATAAAACATCTCGTATTGTTACTGTCTCCGAGCCACAAAGCATGGGTGATGGATTTTAGGCCAGATCCAGTGATCTCATTTACATACGCACTGGTAGAATGGAAAAACGAAATCCCAGAGCATTTTAAAAGTCAGAGTATACAAGCCATAGATAATCAGATCTATCACTTGATACATACGCTGCCAGTGAAGGAAGAATGGTTTCAGACACCAAAGCCATCACTCCCACAATTATCTCCACCACTATCCCCTAAAGCAGAAAAGCTTAAGGAACTATTAAGCCCGGGATCACCGCTGGCCGCTATAGGGCCTGAATTGTTGAATGCTCTAGGAGACCTTGTAATTAAGTGCCTGAAAAGCAGTATGGTGCATGTGGAGGCCGGTTACCAGAAGCTTAGCACCTTCTCAGGGAAGCTCCCCGTCCCTGCGGGGAAGGAAGATTTTGACACTTGGGTGGAACAGGCATTGCAGGCAGTAGAAGCATGGGAGGTGCCTGAGGCACAGAAGAGACAGCGAGTCTTAGAAAGTCTGAAAGGTGCCGCGGCAGAATCGGTGAAGAGCTTCCGGTTTGGAAATGAAAACTGTACAGCTCAAGATTGCCTGGCCATGCTGCAGGAAGAGTTTGGTCAGCTGGAGAAGGTGTCAGAGATGATTTATCAAATTGAACACACTCTCCAGCAGCCGAATGAGAAACTGTCAGAATATGTTAGAAGGCTGAACAGGCAGTTATGCAAGATTGTACTGAAGAAGGGAATGCTGCCCAAAGATGCAGATGAAGCACGCATGAAGCAGATCATGAGGGGAGCGCGGCGCTCAGACCCGGTCTGGCTGCACCTGAAAACCTCAGGAGGAGGAATGTCACTAACCTACTCTGATCTAATAAAAATTATTAGGGACGAAGAGGCGCTGGAGGAAGATCAGCAGGTGGCCAAGGCGAATGTCACACCTGTACCAGTGTTGGTACATTCGGTCAAGAGCCCAGAAAGAGAAGCGGAGGTTGACACTCTGAAATCGCAAATGGCCCAAGTGTTGGAGATGCTGACCTCTTTGATGGAGAAAGATCAGAGAAGACGAGAGAAACCAAGCCCAAGAAAGGAGTTGTTCCCGAACACCTCAGCACCGGCCTCCCTACAGGACCGAGAAGAGGTGATTTGCTATAACTGCGGAGGGAGTGGCCACTTTGCAAACGTATGCTCCAGCCCAAAGAAGAAGAGAACAGATAATTGCAAGCCGGCGGGAAACTCCAAAGGGCCCCGGTGAAGGAGTCAACCGGGTGCCCATTATCTTCAGTGCGCTCCAAACTAAAAAAAAAGGCCAAGAATGGAGGAGACAAAACTCCTAGGAGGAGGTATAGTACACCCCCACCAAGATGTACCCCAGAGGGAGGGGGCAAGACCCCTCAGTGGAAGTACAGCACCCCAAAGAAGGAACATCCACCTAAAAGGAACAATAACATCCCTCAGCGGGTTTGTGCCCCCATTGAGAGGGAGAAAGTCAATGCATGCCAGGCTCAGGAAAAATTAAAGTCCAAAAGGAGCAGGGCAAGGGTCGAAAGCCAAAAAAAAGAGGTGACCCCAGTCCGGCCATACCCAAAGGAACTGGTGGGCCTGTCTCCTACTGTGCCCATTCAAGTGGAAGGAGTCTATACTAAAGCTCTTTTGGACACCGGAGCACAGGTGACTTTACTATACCGGGACTTCTATGATAGGCACTTGAGTCATCTGCCTATCCAGAAGATAGAAGAGCTGGAGATATGGGGACTTGGAACCCAGAGTTTCCCTTATGATGGGTACCTGCCCATAAAGATGACTTTCGACCCATCCGTGGCTGGGAAGGCTGAAGTGTTTGACACCCTGGCAGTTGTGTGTCCCCGGCCGCCTGGAGCCAGCAAGATTTCCCTGATCATTGGGACAAACACGGATCTAGTCAGGAGACTCCTGACCCCTCTAGTGAAAGAGAGAAACCATTCAGCCACCAAAATCCATCCCATGCTAAAGACGGCCTACCAACGACTGGTCTTAGAGCAGAAGACCCCGGGAGAGGGGATAGGGAAGGTGTGGAGACTTGGCAGAGAAGGAGTAGTGCTACAGCCCGGAGAAGTAACCTGTCTTAGGGCCACTGTGAAGCTTTCGTGGGAACAACCTGGCCCCTTTGTCATGCTGGAATCAGACCCAAGGGAAGAGTCCTCAGGCCTGGAAGTGATACCAGAAGTGATTCCGTTCAAGGCCCTGAAGAAGGCCCATGGCAGAGTTCCGGTGAGTGTTAGGAACACTACGGGAGGACCCATGGAGATCCCTGCCAGAGTGTTGCTTGGTCAGGTGAGCCCTGCTGCCCCGGTCACTTGGTCCGAAGTCAAGGGGACGGGTGACGGAGGAGATGTTTGGGAGAAACTGTCCGTGGAAAACCCGAACCTACCCAGGGCTTGGAAAGAAAGAGCCAAGGCCCAGCTGTCCAGGTGGGAGAAGATCTTTTCCGAAGATGAATTCGATGTGGGGTGTGCAAGAAGTGCCACCCATCGGATCCGCCTCCAAGAAGATAAGCCCTTCCGAGAGAGGGTCAGGCGGGTCCCCCTGGCAGATCTGGAGGATCTGAGGGAACAACTTGTAGAACTAAAGAAGACTGGTGTGATCCGGGAGTCTAGAAGTCCCTATGCCTCCCCAATCGTGGTGGTCAGAAAGAAGAATGGGTCGTTGAGGCTTTGTATCGATTACAGGACTCTCAACAGGAGAACCATCCCTGACCAATACACCACGCCAAGGATAGAAGATGCCCTACAAAGTTTGTCTGGAGCCAAATGGTTCAGTGTGATGGACCTCAAGAGTGGGTACTATCAAATCCCTATGCACCCAGAAGACAGGGAGAAGACAGCCTTCATAACCCCGGTGGGATTCTTCGAATTCAATAGGATGCCTCAGGGTCTGTCTGGAGCTCCTGCTACCTTTCAACGCCTTATGGAGAAGACTGTTGGAGACATGAATCTTATAGAAGTCCTTGTGTACTTGGACGATGTCATTGTCTTTGGAAGAACCTTGGAAGAACATGAAGCCAGGTTGGAGAAAGTATTGAGAAGACTCAGCGAAGAGGGACTTAAGCTTTCCCCCGAGAAGTGTCGGTTCTACCAGTCTTCTGTGAACTATCTGGGGCACATAGTGTCTGAAGAAGGGGTGGCCACAGATCCTGAGAAGTTGGAAGCAGTCACTTCCTGGCCACGACCCACCACAGTAACAGAGCTCAGATCCTTCCTGGGGTTCTGCTCCTATTATAGGAGGTTTGTGGAGGGGTTTGCTCGGATTGCCCGCCCGTTGAATGAATTGCTAAAGGCAGAAGGGGAAGAGGATGACTCAGGGCCCAGGAGGCCTGGTGAGTCAGTTCAAGATCAGTGGAACCCAAGGTGTGAAGAGGCCTTTCATGCTCTGAAGAGGAGCTTAACCACTGCCCCAGTCCTGGCCTACGCCGACCCTACCAGACCTTATGAATTACATGTGGATGCCAGCCATGAGGGTCTAGGTGGTGTACTCTACCAAGAACATGAAGGACAACTGCAACCAGTGGCCTATGTGAGCAGGAGCCTGACCCCCTCAGAAAAGAATTACCCCACTCATAAGCTGGAATTCCTGGCCCTCAAATGGGCGGTAGTAGACAAGCTAAAAGACTACTTGTATGGGGCAGAGTTTACTGTGAAGACAGACAACAACCCCCTGACCTACCTCTTCACCACCGCAAAACTAGATGCCACCGGACACAGGTGGTTGGCCGCATTGTCTGGATTCAACTTCAGTCTGAAGTACAGACCAGGAGCCGGAAATAGGGATGCAGATGCCCTGTCCCGGAGGTCTCATGCCACGACAAATGACTGGGAAGATTGGACCCAAGTGGCACCGGACGGGGTGCGGGCCCTTTGTGAAGGGGCTGAATTCCAAGCCAGAGGAGGCTCCAGAGCAGAAGAAATAGGGGTTACCATGGTAGGAGTCCCCAAACACTATTGTGGGGTAACTCAACTGGAGGAAGACAACCTACCGAGACTGTCCAAGAAGGAGTTGAGGTGTGACCAATTGGAAGACCCCATGGGGAGATTGGTCCTCGAAGCCCTGGAGAATCAGGATCCCAACAAATTCCTACATCACCCCTCAAAGGAGGCTCGCCTGTTGAGGAAGGAATTGGACAGGCTACAGGTACATCAGGGAGTGGTCTACCGAAGGGGCCCCTCTGATGACTCAGAAGATAAGTGGCAGTTATTTCTTCCAGAGAAGCACCGAGAGACTGTACTAATTGCCCTGCATGACCATCATGGTCACCTAGGGGCAGAAAGGACCTTCCAGCTTGTCAGAAATCGGTTCTATTGGCCCTGCATGAGGGCAGAAGTAGAGGAGTATTGCCATTCCTGTGCACGATGCATTCAGAGAAAGACCCTACCCCATCAAGCTGCCCCAATGGGCCATTTACAGAGTCAAGGCCCAATGGATCTGGTATGCATTGACTTTCTCTGCCTCGAACCCGACCTGAGTGGATTGGGGAATGTTCTGGTAATAACCGACCATTTCACCCGCTATGCTCAAGCTTTCCCAACCAAAGACCAGAAGGCATCCACCGTGGCCAAGATACTTATGGAGAAGTATTTTGTCCATTACGGACTACCACAGAGACTCCACTCAGATCAAGGAAGGGACTTTGAGAGTCGGTTGATCCGAAGACTTTTGGATTCATTAGGAATAAAGAAGACCAGAACCACGCCTTACCACCCACAAGGAGATGCTCAGCCGGAGAGATTTAACCGGACCCTGCTCAACATGTTGGGAACCTTAGAAACAGAGAAGAAGCAACACTGGAGTCAGCACATATCAGCCCTAGTACATGCCTATAACTGTACCACAAGTGACGCCACTGGCTACTCCCCTTATCGACTTATGTTTGGGAGAGAAGCAAGGCTACCTGTGGACCTGGCCTTTGGCACTTCTATAGACAATACCTCAGCTACATCCCACAAGGGATACGTGGACAGACTTAGACGTAGCTTGCAGGTGGCCTATGAACAAGCCCAGGCGGCTTCGGATCAAAGGGGGGCCCGCAACAAGAGAAATTTTGATCTGAAGGTTCGAGTGCAAGATCTGCAGCCCGGGGACCGAGTACTGCTACGCAATCTGGGGGTCCCTGGAAAACACAAGCTTGCCGACAGGTGGAGATCTGAGCCCTATGTTGTCTGTAGGAAGTTGCCCGGTTTGCCTGTCTACAAACTAAAGCCAGAAGGAAAGGTGGGTCCACTGAAGACGTGGCATCGGAACCACCTGCTCCCACTTGCTGAGGCAGTCAAAATACCTCCCGTGAGAGACTCCCCTGAACCGGCCTCTATCCTGGATATTCCTAGGCCGAACACTCGGTCCCAGACCTCTCGAGCCAAAGATGGGGAGGCCTCCCAATTGAGTACAGAAGAAGGTGGAGAACTGGACTGGCTGTGGCCTCCCTCGACTCTGGGAACGTCCGCCATAGATCTCCCAAATGGAGGGGATACCCCAGATGCAACGCTGAATCCGGAGGCTACTGAATTCATACCCTTCAGTCCCTCAGCTGATTACTGGGAAGATGTTCCTGACACTTGCGCAGAGGAGGACTCTAGAGATTCCATACGTCAGTTGACTTCTGAATCAGAGGTTCCAGAACCAGCAATGTTACCTGAACTTACTCCTGAAGAAGAGCCTGTGGTGCCAGAGTCAGAAGCACCAAGAGAGCAGAGGGCTCGCAGAGTCATCAGGCCTCCCAAGAAACTAACTTACCCCCAAATGGGGACGAGCTCAGAGGACTCTGTTGTAACGGCTAGGAGAAGTGTTGAACAACCTGATCCTTCCACCGTCCATTTGGTGGAGGGCAACCCCAGCTCACTCTCTGGCACAGTTAGGCAGGCCACTCATGGTAGTGTGACCTGTGGGCAAGAGAGTTCCATCCCAAAGTTTTGGTGGGAATTCCCTATGCCAACATCATGCTCGACATTGTCCAAAATGGTAAACAGTATTTGTTGAAGTTTATCTTTGGGGACCAAAGAGTTCAAGTGGGGGGAGTGTGTAGCGGGGTGTTCCCCTTTAATGCAGAGAGACAAGAAGTTCCAGGTGAGAGGTGAGTCGGGAGGAAGTAAAGAGACATTATGGAAGTGAAAGCAGAGGAGAGAGAGACTACATCTCCCAGTACATCTTGCAGCACCCAGGGTGCATTGCTCCAGAACAGAGACTGCTGGGGCAGACTTTATAAAGGGGAGGCGGAGTTTTGGTCGGCCTCTTTGGACACCCCTCTCCTAGCAAGAGGATCTCTGTGCTGAACTGCTGTGTGCACAAGGCCTGAAGCCTGGGCCGTGTGCTCCTTTCCAAAGAGCCCTCTGCCAGCCTAGCAGAGCCTTAGAGACATCTAATCCTCCTTGCTGCAGTACACCAGAAGGATTGAAGACTTGGATGTCGGTGGATTCCTGTTCCTAGACGAATCGATGGAGGAAAGGGACTTGGACTTGTCCAGGTGGTGAGAGCTGTTTAATGACAGATACTTTATCTTTACTATTCGTTTGGATTACAAAGTTGTTCTTCAAGTGCACCACCGAGAGATTGCTAGCAAATATTGTTTCACTGAACTTCCATTTAGATCAGTCAGGCCTGACTGCATAGGTAGACATTGCTGGGTGTTAGTCTACCCATGAGGGGAAGTAGCTGTAAAAGGGCAGCGCTAGAGTTGCATAGCAATACTTAATTATTCTGATTACTCTGTTTATCTTTATTACTGTTTATTGCAGGGATCTGCAACTTGTTATACTGTTGTTTATTACTTGCCCATTAGCCTCAGTAAAATATCTGGGTAAAGTACATTTGGTGTCAGTTGCGCTTACTTTAATAGGAGTTTTAAAGTATATTCTGTGTATGTTTGTTATAGGACTGCGTCACCAACAGTTGCGGTCATGCGGTCCTATCCCTCTATCACCAGCTGTGCCACGGGAGGTTAGAGCCGATTGCCAGGGGTTGACAGCAGTGCACTACAGGGCCCAAATCAATATCAGCGGCTCTCTTAACTGGGGGTAGCGCTATATATATATATATATATATATATATATATATATATATATATTGTATATTGTCTTATATACTGTTGTAGATTCTTTACTAGATCATTTGAGGTATCCCATTGTTCTATTGTGTCTGTCTGCCTTGGGAGAAACCTATTATGGGATATATAT
Source organism: Rana muscosa (assembly GCA_029206835.1). Taxonomy (NCBI): domain Eukaryota; kingdom Metazoa; phylum Chordata; class Amphibia; order Anura; family Ranidae; genus Rana; species Rana muscosa. Next base: position 208,991,936 of record CM055121.1, on the reverse strand, counting down.
GTCTCTGTGGATTAGCTGTGAGAGGGGATGGGGGGATTTCTCTAGCAGCCCCTCCCAAAGACAGTCTACTGATGAGTTTGAATACACCTTTGTCATGCTACTGGTGGAGTTAAAGTCTACCCGCCCTGTGTCATTATGCAAAGAAGGGGAGATTGTCCCCTGAGTGTATATCTGTGTGCTTTTGTTCAAATAAACAGTTCATGTTCCAGCTTTGCAGCCATATGAGTCCTGCCTAGTTCATCGTTGTAATTAAGGATGAGCCGAACACCCCCCGGTTCGGTTTGAACCAGAACTTGCGAACAGGCAAAAACATTGTTCCAATACACGAACATCGTTAAAGTCTATGGGACACGAATATGAAAAACCAAAAGTGCTAATTTTAAAGGCTTATATCAGGCATGTCCAAAGTCCGGCCCGTGGCCCATTTGCGGCCCGCGTTCTGGTTTAATGCGGCCCCACTGGTAATTTGGATATATATATTTTTTGTGGCCCCCAACAAATTTGTTGGGGGGCCACAAAAGATATATACCGTTTTTATCGTTCTGGCAGCCTTGGAGGGGACAGGGAAGGGGGCGGGACGAGTGCCGTCAGATTACATACAGGAGAATCTCCTGTTTGTTCAGCAGCCTCTGTAATAGGAAGTCCTGTCTCTTGGGCTGGCATTGGGCGACTGTTCTGTCTATCATAGGAGGTGGGACTTTGTATTAAAGAGGCCGCAAGTAAATGGGAGATTCTCCTGTATGTAATCTGTTGGCGCTCGTCCTACCCCCCCCTCCCTGTCCCCTTTGAGGCAGCAGATGGGCATCGATCAGGCTGCACTCATGGCAATGTTGAAGCTGCATTCAGAGGCTGCATTCATGGCAATGGTGAGGCTGCATTCATGGCAATGGTGAGGCTGCATTCATGGCAATGGTGAGGCTGCATTCCTTGCAATGGTGGGGCTGCATTCATGGCAATGGTGGGGCTGCATTCATGGCAATGGTGGGGTTGCATTCATGGCAATGGTGGGACTGCATTCATGGCAATGGTGGGGCTGCATTTATGGCAATGGTGAGGCTACATTCATGGCAATGGTGGGGCTGCATTCATGTTCATGGCAATGGTGAGGCTGCATTCATGGCAATGGTGAGGTTGCATTCAGGGCAATGGTGAGGCTGCCTGCATTTATGGCAATGGTGAGGCTGCACATGGGCACTGATTAGGCTGCATTGATGGGCACTGACCCTTATTTTGCTTCACAGTTCTTTATTTAAAATTAAAAAAAAAATCCTGAAACGCCCGAGCTCATCCTTAGACTCTTTACCACACACAGCCACAAAGGAAAGAGAATTCTTGTGTATTAGATCATTTGCATTTAATTTTAATGGTTCAAAAAATGTCAGGCAAAATGGTCGGCCCTCACGCATGTTCACTTCATCAAATCTGGCCCTCTTTTAAAAAAGTTTGGACATCCCTGGCTTATATGCATGGTATTGTCATAAAAAGTGTTTGGGGACCTGGGTCCTGCCCCAGGGGACATGTATCAATGCAAAAAAAAGTTATAAAAACTGCAGTTTTTTGGGGAGCAGTGATTTTAATAATGCTTAAAGTGAAACAATAAAAATGAAATACTCCTTTAAACTTTGTGCCTGTGGGGTGTCTATAGTATGCCTGTAAAGTGGTGCATTTTTCCCATGTTTAGAACAGTCCCACAGCAAAATTACATTTCGAAACGAAAAAAAGTAATTTAAAACTGATCGCGGCTGTAATGAATTGTCAGGTCTCAGCAATACAGATAAAACTAATTGAAAAAAAAATCTATACCAGGCCCTTATCCGAGCACGCAACCTGGCAGGCCGCAGGAAAAGAGGGGGGACGAGAGAGCGCCCCCCTCCTGAACCATACCAGGCCACATGCCCTCAACATGGGGGGATGGGTGCTTTGGGGCAGGGGGGGCTCTGCGCCCCCCACCCCAAAGCACCTTGCTCCCATGTTGATGGGGACAAGGGCTTCATCCCCACAACCCTTGCCGGGTGGTTGTGGGGGTCTGTGGGCAGGGGCTTATCGGAATCTGGAAGCCCCCTTTAACAAGGGGACCCCCAGATCCCGGCCCCCCTATGTGAATTGGTAACGGGTACATTGTACCCCTACCATTTCACAAAAAAAGTGTCAAAAATAGTTAAAAAGACAGGAAACCCCTGTGGGGTCAGAGGGGGTGGGGTCACCCGTTTACGTCACCAGGTGGCCCCGCCCTCAGCTATATAACAGCTGTCAAAGCGAGAGAGGCGTCAATCGGCGGGAGCCTCCCATGGAGGCGGAGCTGTTGCGGCTTTTTTTTTTTTGTCCGGCTCGGGCGGCGGAATAGAAGATGAATGGACATCTCTGGACATTTTTATTTTTTAATTTTTTAATAAAGGACTTGTCCCGAAATGTCTCCTGTCTTTCTTACAATTTTTGACACTTTTTTTTTGTGAAATGGTAGGGGTACAATGTACTCGTTACAAATTCACATGGGGGGGCCGGGATCTGGGGGTCCCCTTATTAAAGGGGGCTTCCAGCTTCCTATAAGCCCCCCGGCCCGCAGACCCCCAGAACCACTGGGCAAGGGTTGTGGGGATGAGGCCTTTGCAGAGCCCCCCTGCCCCAAAGCACCTATCCCCCATGTTGAGGGCATGTGGCCTGGTACAGTTCAGGAGGGGGGTTGCTCTCTCATCCCCCCCTCTTTTCCTGCGACCTGCCAGGTTGTGTGCTCGGATAAGGGTCTGGTATGGATTTTGGGGGGACCCCTACGCCATTTTTTTTTCATTTTGGCGCTGGGTTCCCCTTAAAATCCATACCAGACCTGAAGGGTCTGGTATGGATTTTGGGGGGGACCCCTATGCCATTTAAAAAAATAATAATTGTCGCAGGGTTCCCCTTAATATCAATACCAGACCTAAAGGGCCTGGTATGGATTTTGGGGGGACCCCCACGCAATTTAAAAAAAAAAAATTTGGTTCGGGGAACCCATGCCGTTTTCTTCAAAGAGTTTTATCTGTGTTGCAGAGACCCGACAATTCATAACAGCCGCGATCAGTTTTAAATTACTTTGTCATTTTGCTGCGGGACTGTTCTGAACACGGGAAAAATGCGCCACTTTACAGGCATACTATAGACACCCCCCAGGCACGATACTCAAAGTCGATACTCGATACTCGAACATCGGGCTCATCCCTAGTTGTAATATGGGGCTCTAATATCTATATTCAGACTGAAGGAAGAGGTATATGACGGAAGCACTCAAGCGGAGTGTGGGACGTTCCATAACACATTGTATTTCATGGTCATGCGTTTTTCTTCGGGGGTGCTCTGTGAAAAACCCTTGCACAGAGCAAGTAAGTATGACATGTTTGCTATTTAAAAACAAAACAAAAACAAAGCTTTACAATGATTTTAAGGGGAAAAAAAATTGGCGGGAATCTTCTTTTCTTTCCAGGTCACAGCTCATGCACATTTCTTTTTCGATTGTATTTCTCGCACAATTCTCCCATCATTATTTAGAAATGTGTTTGTTATTCCTAAAATTTCCGACATGCCCAATCACTCAAATTCAATGGCCGCACAAAGCCCATCCGTTGCTGCGGCCCCACTAATGGTCAAAAATCAAACAATTATTCAAAGGTGCGATTTTTGAACGAAAAATCGTTTGGAATTCGACATGTGATTTCTGGGGGATGGGCATCATTATATCAAACACATACGAGTATACCATTCTGTGTGTATGAATAGATTTGATTAAAAATGAACAGCACAAAAAAAAAAAAAAGGTTAGCTGGGGGAGAAATAAGGCTTATTCACACCACAACATTGCAATTAGGGTTCATGCACACAGGACGATTAAAAAAATGCCAGCGCTGCTGCCAGGAAAAGGCAGCTGTAAAAACGCACTTTTAGCCGCGTTTTTGACTAGCGTTTATGGGCGTTTATTAGTGTTTTTTTGGCGTTAGCACTTTTGGAGCGTTTTTACAGTAAAAACACTCCTTATAATGTAAAAATGCTTAAAAACGCCAAAGCGTTTAGCCGGGTTTAGCAGCGTTTATTGGCCTGGAAGCACAGGCTGTCGTTTTTTTCTACTGCCCCTAAATGCTTATGCCTCCAAACGCCTCTGAAAGTTTATGTGTGTATGGACACATAGGCTAACATGGAGGGGCGTTTAGAAGCAGTAAAAAAAAAAACGTCAGATGCCCCCAACAGCAGCTGTAAGAACGTCCTGTGTGCATGAGCCCTAAAAGTATAACTAAAGGCACAACTTTTTTTTTAGCTTTGGATAGAGTGGAGAGGGATTAGAACATTTTTCAGGTTTTATAGCTGTCTGTGTCCCAGTCAAGGAGATTCCCCCTCTCTATTTGTCCCGTTTACCATTATTATTGAAAGTGAAAGTAAAAATAAATCCCAAATTCTGGGTTGTCCCCAGAAAAGTAATAGAGGGGACATCTTCCAATGGGGACACTAGTTCTGGAGACCTGGGGGTCCCCAAGGAATTCCCTTAATTTTCTGAGATTTTCTTTCACTTCCTGTTTGACTATGAGACAGGAAGTGAAGGAAAATCTTTGCAATGGGACACAGATGGTGAAAAAAAAAAAATCTGACAGGGGTTCTAGCACCCGTTTGGTAAAGTTGGTTAGTCATACACCTGACTCTTTTGCCTAGCACACATGGTTTTTCCCATACCTCCCAACTTTTGAAAATGACACTGCAGAATCAGACATCGAAGTTGTTGAGGGGGGGGGGGATAGGTGCTGCCGTGGCACGGCTAGGAAACTTGTTGAGCGGGGGGGGGCGGAGTAACATTGGTTGGCACTTGCTTTCCTCCTCCTCCTCCTGTGCTGCCTCCACTCACTGGCTCCTCTTCTGTGCGGGAATACTGCCTCTGTCACGGAGGTAAGTGGCTGTGCAGAATCCATGCAGGTTGGGAGGTATGGTTTTTCCATCGGATAAAAAACCAACGACAGAATTCCTCTCAAGCCTGCCTTGCATACACACGCTCAGACAAAAAAAAGTCTGGTGAACTTCTGACTGCCAAGAACGCGGTGACGTAAAAGACTAAGACGAGCCGACAAAATCAATTTCTATGCTTCCGAGCATGCGTCAAATTGTTTCCGAGCATGCACGTTTTTTTTCCCGTCGGAAAAGCATACAGAGGAACGGTTTTCCCGCTAGGATTTTTTCCTGACGAGGAAAAAAGAGATCCTGCTCTCTTTTTTTTCCCGGCAGTTTTCCCGTCGGAAAAACTGCGATGGAGCATACACACGGCTGGGATTCCCAGTGTCTTGTCACATTCGGCTCCCCATCACAGATTGCTACGGAAGTGACGTTTCGTCACCGCCATCTTGCTACACCCCACACTCCTGCACAGTAATGATAGAGTGAGAAGGGGGCAAGCGGACATCTTGTTACACCCACCGGAGTTTTAGATTTCACAGTTATTTTCAACACAAAACGGAGCTTATATGCTTAAATACAGTATTTGTAAATCCGACAGACTGTTTAAATGTTAAATGTGAAAATCAGAGGTGTTCTGTCACATTGGCAACCATGTAAGGTCAGCAGGTTTGCTGCTGCTTTTAAAATTTAACATCTAAACAGTCCGTCGGATTTCCAAATACTGTATTTAAGCAGATAAGCTCCGTTTTGTGTTGAAAATAACTGTGAAATCTAAAACTCCGGTGGGTGTAACAAGATGTCAGCTTTCCCCCTTCTCACTCTATCATTACTGTACAGGAGTGTGGGGTGTAGCAAGATGGCGGCGACGGAACGTCACTTCCGGAGCAATCTGTGATGGGGAGCCGAATGTGACAAGACACCGGCCAAAAGCTCTCATCGCAGTTTTCCCGTCGGAAAAAACGGTCGTGTGTACTAGGCATAATCCTACAAAATTCCTGCTTTTGTGCAAGTGTACAAAGTGTGCAAGTGTAAGAATTGATGCTGGTTTGAAGTCAAAGGGTATTCACACCAAATATTGATTAGATTTATATTTTTCTTCTGTTTGCTCACTTTGCATTTTGTAAATTGATAAAAATAAATAATAATTAAAAGATATGTAGCGGGGTCCTCAATTTAGGGGTAGTGTTTGAGTGGTAGTTATGCTCAAAGACCTAAATTGTTAGGACATTGTCAACCATTTTGTCTGCAGGAAGAGTATCAGTGTACCGTTCCCTGTGGCCTGCAGGAGGCGCTGCCATGGTGGGCCAGGGTTGAACCGCTGATACAGTGCTGTGCCTTGTGTGTCCCCTCTCGGCAACCATACAGTGGGCGTGGTCGGCCTGCTGTGTATGCTGAGAAAGGATATAAAAGGGGCAGACGCTGCCTATTCGGGGTTCGTTGTCGGGGGTCCTACTCCCAGGGAGTGTGTGTGTGTGTGTTCCTGTCCGCCCTGGGCACCTTTGGCCCAGGGGCGGTGGTCGGTGAATCAGTCCCAGGCACCTTTAGCCCTGGGGCTGCAACCAAAGGCCTTGGGCCCAGCACCTTTGGCTGGGGCCCAGCAAGGATCGAGGAATCCCCGGGTGCCGCCTTGCGAGGGGACCCGCATCTGAGACGAGGAGGCCAGGGGAGGACCGTTCCGAGGGACTGGTGAGAAGTCACAGTGAAGGAAGGGGCCGGTAACTCTCTGGAGGGATGTCTTCTCCTTACAAGAGGCCAAGCTTTGAAAACCAAGTTCACCAGGTCTGTGGCAGAGACCAAGATCACCTGTTTGTGTAGTGACTTTGCGTTTAGTTAGAGTACCATTCTGGCTGCTAGTCCCTATCTAGGGAGACTATCCAAATGGGCTAAGTCTGCTTGAGAAGCCAAGCAGTGAAGTGTATTACGTTTGTGCCTGGACCTCTCCCACACCTTATGCTGTCCTGTTCTCTCTCCAACCTTTCCTATCAGAGACTGTGCTTTAAAGAGAAATAAACTCTACGTTGGAGTTACGGCTTGTGTGGACCTTGGAGTTATTGGTGGAAATAGAGACTTGTCTTTATTGAGCATAGAGATAAGAGCCATTCTCTGGAGAACCTGGCTGGGGAGACCTGTTTCATAACACCGCTCAACCTCTTTACCCAGGAGGGTACGGGCATGTAGCTGGGTGTGCCCTCTCTACCTGCGACGAGCCAAATACAGGTAGAGAGGGGGTTGGAGGCGCTACAGATATATTTTTGAAAGCATTCTTATATTACAGCATTTCTTAACACCTGTCTAAAACCTTTGCATGAGCAATGTTTCCGTTTTTTTTTATAATTGCTCGAAAGAAAATCTGTATATGGCCGGCCAGCTTAGGAGTCAGGAACGATGTGTCGATGGTCAACAATGTTCTGCCTTGACAGAAAATACCTGTTGAAGTAAACAGAAGAAGGTGAGGGAGATGAATGAGACTTCTGGTGACCCTTGTCCCAGGGTAGCAACAATATCAATAGGGATGCGGGGGGCACAGATTTCTTGACCAACCAGCAGGATCAGGGGCCCTCCAGAGACGTGAGGTCCTTGGCCAGTGTGAGTGTTGTTGAAAGCTCTGATTGTCCTGAGGACTGCAATCCTAAGGATAACATTGAGAACTCATATAGTTCCTGTGTGGGTGGGAGAGAGGAAGTAATTGTATTATGGTTCACAAATATCGATCCATCCTCTTCTATGGTATTATGTTTCCATTCATCACAGCGCTCAGTGTTACAGATCTGTTCCTCTATTTATGCTTCTCATTACAGAGCTATTTATTTTTAGAATGCTTAAAGGGAACCCATACTGTGAGCTAAAGGAAGGCCAGAGGGTGACCTCTTTCTAAAAAATACCCATTACTTGGCGGTTACTGGCTCCATTGTTCTCTGAGCTAATCACCAAGGTTATGCTGTTTCATTAACTGTGGAGATATTTCTTACATCACTGTTTGAAAAATGTATCTTGGTGATTCTGCCTCCTTGAACCCTTTACCCAGCTATCCTCAACCTCCCAGGGACCGGCCTCGTAGAAGTCAACCCCTCTATGGAACAGGAGGGTGGGGGGATTGGCGATGTTTGAGGCCTGTCACCTCGGGGGGGGGGGGGTGTTGGGGGTGCAGCCTGTCACCTCATAGGGAAAGGGGTGCATCCTGAGTCTTGACAGTGCTCTTTGGGATCCTGTTTTTGGCTCTCTCCCTTTCTTCGTGACCACAGAGAGGGAAAGGAGTAGTGGTGCTAGAAGAAGAGTTGTGGGTGCCCTCTGTTGGTCAGAGGGTGGCAGTGCAGGTTGTGCTGGTTCCCTTTATCCGCTGCCAACCTCTGCTGCGGCCAACTCCCAGCAGGCCATAGACCGGCACCAGTTTACGGCCCAGGGGCTGGGGACTCCTGCTTTACCCATACACAATAATTAACCCCTGAGAAGTGGGAGTGCTTTAAGCCCCTGAAACCTGTTGGCTGTATTATGTGATCAGATGATAAATCATTAAAGCTACTTGGACTTTTTCACCATTTGGTCTGGCACTCCTGTTATGTTTTTATGTTTTTATTCAATTAGTGGGGACCCACCGATGGGGAACCTTGCTTCACATGAACAGCCTCACCAAAACCCATGGGATTGCTAAATAATTATGTTTTTTGCTTATGTTTTCTGTTTTGGTGAACAGTTTTGTCCCAGTGCCCCTTGGGTATGTCTTTTTGGAACTCACCACAAGCAGGCATTAAGTGAAATGAGGTCCTTTGAGGAGTGAGTAAGCTCACAGAGTTCAGCTCACTGACAGGGCAATGTGGCCCTAAAAATTTGTAATAAATACAAAGTGAATATAAGTACACAACTAAATCAATAAATGTGCAGCTGCTGTAAACCAATACCACAAGTGTCACATGAAACTAAACTATCATCAAACAGTGCTTGCAATTATTTCAAAAGTGTGACTAAAATCAAACGGCTAAACCAGGAAGTGCCACTGGCTCTCTAGCGTGCGTTCCAGCTGACCATATGTGACATACTAGAAGTCCCGCCCTACGCGTTTCCTCATTACAATACAACATCTTCAGGATCAGGATGGAGCGGACCTCACCTCCTCTTTACATATTAACCGCAAGCAAACAAACCACCCACTACACCCAATGTAATCAGCTGTTATATTTACAAGCAATGGAGCATATAATAGACCGCATTGTGGCATATAAATAGCAAAAAGACCTAGAATGCATATGACAGCTGGCAAGTTAATGTAATATAAAGAACCATATCAATGGAAATAAAATAAAAAATATAAAATAATAAAATAAAAATACATACGTCATCACTGCATTATGCGTCTGCAACTCCATCTAGAGGATAAAGGTGAATATGCATTATAAATGCACATTCCATGCTAAATATAAATATAAACATGTTAAATTTATAAATAAATTAATAAATTATAATACCAAATAGAATTACTAATACTCTATTATTACCAAAGTGTACAATGCACCAATATATATTGTGAGGGGGTTAGCTCGGCAGCGGGTGTGTGTGACCCCCGAGATGGGCTCCCCACACAAAACAGGCCCAGCAAACGGAGGTTGTGGTTTTCAAAATCAAAAAGGTGCGGTTTATTTTCTATTTACAGTGACAAAACACAGCAAAGCAAAAGAAACATAAACAAAATAAATCCTGGTCAACTTGACCTCTGACTAAACATACAGGTTTCCTAACTAACAACTGGGATCAGCCTAGTGCTGTCCTAGTCCCTAGGTCCCTGGTTTTAAATGTCCAAGCAAATAGCCACACAGGCTTTGTCTCACCGCACAGGGGTTCACTCTCCCTAGACAGTCCACACAGGTCTGGTTCCAGGCATGAGCTAACATCTAATGAAGCTGGGAGTTCTTATAGAGGCCTAAATGAGCTGACAAGCTTCAGCTGGTCTCCTCATCTCTGTCTGCACGACGCCCCACACTCTCCCTAGAGGTATGAGTCATCCATGAGCCCACTAGCCTTATACAACTCTCCACCTAGTTGTATAAGTCGGCGTAAAGCCTGAATCTGGGCGAAATATATCTACCCCCCTGGATGCAACCAGGTGACTTTACCTTCCTGCTGTCACATACCCCCCCCCTCTTGTTTTAACCTCGGGGTTGGAACACCAGCAATCAGGCATTCATGTACTCGAGACAAAGCATCCACATTCCCCATTTGAACGCCAGGGCGATGCTTTACTGTGAAGTTGAATTCCTGGAGGGCCAGGAACCATCTATTCACTCTTCTATTTGTTTCCTTGTTTTGAGCCATCCACTTTAACGGAGCGTGATCCGTAACCATGTCAAAGTGCCTACCTAGCAGGTAGTACCGAAGGGAATCTAGAGCCCACTTCACCGCTAAACACTCCTTTTCAACGGTGGCGTAATTTACCTCATGGGACTTCAACTTCCTGCTGAGGTAAATGACTGGGTGCTCTTCCCCGTTCCAGACCTGGGACAATACTGCTCCTAACCCCACATCTGACGCATCACTTTGTACGACAAAGTCTTTAGAGAAGTCGGGTGAGTACAACACTGGCTGGCTACATAAGGCTTGTTTCAAGAATTGGAATGCTGCCTCAGCCTCGGGGGTCCATTTAATCATGACCGACCCTTTCCCCTTCGTCAGGTTGGTTAGGGGCACAGCCTTAGAAGCAAAGTGGGGAATGAATCGCCGATAATACCCAGCGATTCCCAGAAAGGCTCGTACCTGCTTCTTGCTGTTGGGACGTGGCCAACTCTGGATGGCCTCGACTTTGTTGAGTTGGGGTTTTATTACTCCCCTCCCAATGGTGTACCCAAGATATTTGGCCTCCTCCTGCCCAATGGTACACTTCTTGGGGTTAGCCGTAAACCCCGCTTCCCGAACAGAGTCCAGGACTGCTTGCACTTTTGGCAGATGTGAGGCCCAATCTGTGCTATGGACAATTATGTCATCCAGGTAAGCCGCAGCATACTTCCGATGGGGCCTCAGCATCTGGTCCATTTTCCGCTGGAATGTGGCCGGCGCATTCTGTAACCCGAACGGCATTCTTTTATATTGGAACGCCCCGTCTGGGGTTACAAATGCGGTTTTCTCTTTGGCCGACTTGGCCAGGGGGATTTGCCAATACCCTTTTGTGAGGTCAAGAGTCGTCATGTATCGGGCTGTTCCCAGCCGGTCGATCAACTCATCTATACGTGGCATGGGGTAGGTGTCAAATTTTGTAACTTTGTTCAACTGACGAAAATCGTTACAAAATCGCCAGCTCCCATCCGGTTTAGGCACCAACACAATGGGACTAGACCAATCACCTTGGGACTCCTCTATCACCCCTAAGTTCAGCATTTTCTGTACTTCCTCCCGTATTGCCTCCCGTCGGGCCTCTGGGATCCGATAGGGTTTTAACTTCACCCTTTCACCGGGCGGGGTAATGATGTCATGCTCTACCCCAGATGTTTGTCCCGGCAGCTCAGAGAATACCTCCTTGTTGCGAAGCACAAACTCCTTAACCTCCTGTTGTTGGGGTTGTGACAAGGTGGCTGCTATTCCAACCTCAGGAATCACGCAACCAGTTTGAGCTGGTGACCAAGTGTCTGCGACTAGGGACTCTCTATCCCTCCAGGCTTTCAACAGATTAACGTGATAGATCTGTTCGGGCTTTCGCCTTCCTGGTTGTCTGACCTTGTAATTCACTTCGCTCACTTTTTCCATTATCTCGTAGGGGCCTTGCCATTTGGCAAGGAATTTACTTTCAACCGTAGGGACAAGTACCAGTATCCTATCCCCCGGGGAAAAGGTACGGGTCTTGGCTCCACGGTTGTACACTCTCTGCTGTGCTAACTGCGCTTGGGCCAAATGTTCCTTCACGATGGGCATTACCTGTGCAATTCGGTCTTGCATCAGGGCGACATGCTCAATCACACTCCTGTGGGGAGAACTCTCACTTTCCCAAGTTTCCTTGGCAATATCCAACAGCCCTCTTGGGTGTCTCCCATACAGTAACTCAAAGGGGGAGAATCCCGTAGAGGATTGGGGCACCTCCCTAATAGCAAACATCAGATAAGGAAGTAGACAGTCCCAATCCTTTCCATCTCTATCCACCACTTTCTTCAACATTTGTTTTAGGGTTTTGTTGAACCTTTCAACCAGCCCATCGGTTTGGGGGTGATACACAGATGTACGTAATTGCGTCACTTTGAACAATTTACACAGCTCCTTCATGACCCGGGACATAAAGGGTGTACCTTGGTCCGTAAGCAGTTCTTTACAAATACCCACCCGGCTAAACACAAGAGATAGCTCTTTGGCTATGGTTTTGGCCGAGGTATTTCGGAGAGGGATCGCTTCTGGATAACGGGTGGCATAGTCCATTATAACTAATATGTACTGGTGCCCCCTAGCGGACTTGATTATAGGACCTACCAAATCCATGGCGATCCTCTCAAACGGGACCTCAATGATGGGTAGAGGGACCAGCGGGCTACGGAAATGTGGCATCGGGGCCGACCTCTGACACACAGGGCAGGAGGAACAATAATTTTCTATGTCCTTCATCACCCCCGGCCAATAGAATCTCTGTAATACCCTCTCTCGGGTTTTCTCTGTCCCCAGATGACCTCCAAGAATGTGCCCATGGGCCAACTCCAACACCAACTTCCTGTAAGGTTTGGGCACCACAAGCTGCTCAACGGTTTCTTCTGCCCTTTTTGCCACCCGATACAGTAGGTCCTTCTCTACGCTGAAGTATGGGTAAGTGCAGGTATTATCTGGGTTCACTAACTCGCCATCTATTTTCACTACGTTTTCCCGTGCCTTTATTAGGGCGGGGTCTTTCAACTGTTCTGTGGCAAAGTTTTCCCTGTGAACCTCAAGATCAGAAAACTCCACAGACGGTAGGTTTTCGTCTGAGGAGGTGGGCTCCTCTCCAGTTTCTTGAGTCTCCCCTGCCAATACTGATAAGGGAAATTCCGGAGAGTCCTCACCACTCTCAGGGGAGTTCTGGCTATCACATTCCTGGTACATAGGGGCACCAGTGGGGGGCTCAGGATCATCCCACAGTTCCCAGAACTTCGGAAAATCCCTTCCCACAATGGCGTCATGCGGTAACTGAGATACTAAGCCCACTGGATGAGAGAGGGTACCTTTGGGGGTCTCGAAACACACTGTAGTCACTGGATACTCTCGGGTGTCCCCATGCACACAAATAACAGCTACCTTGCTATTCCCAGAGACCTCTGTTTTAACTAACTCAGCCTTTATCAGGGTCACAAGGCTACCTGAATCCAACAATACCACAACATTTCTACCATTAACACACATTTTGCATAAATGTTTCTCAGTTCCTCGAATGGCAGTGCATGCGACTGTCGCACACAGCGACTGACGTCTGCCCGTCAGAAAGTCACACTGCATGGGTTCCTCCACAACCGGGCAATTGGCTGCAATATGTCCCGCTTGCTGGCAGCGGTAGCAAACGATCCTTCTTGCGGCCTCTTGAGCCGCTGATTTCCCAGGCTGTTCTTGCCAAACTTGGGGTAGAGCTCCCACCCTCTCACTCTCTCCACCCTCACCCCTTGGAATCCTCTTATCCGCCCCTGGGGATGGTCTGGTCTTAGGGTGGAAAGTCCGAGTGTCTCTGGAAGAGGCCGTCAGGTTCTCTGTAGCCAAGTATTTCTCCACACGATCCACAAGACCATCGGCCGTCTCTGGGTCTCCATGGCTTACCCACTTTTGGATGGCAGTAGGAAGAGCTCTCAAAAACCGATCCATTACAACACGTTCCACAATCTTTGGTGCGGACAAAGTCTCTGGCTGTAGCCACTTTCTGCTCAGGTGAATGAGATCATACATTTGAGACCTGGGGGGTTTTCCAAGCTGGAAAGTCCAGTTATGCACACGCTGAGCCCGGACAGCCTGGGTGACACCCAGCCTTGCCAATATTTCAGCTTTTAGCATCACATAGTCTTTTGCTTGGTTAGGCTCTAGGTCATAGTAAGCTTTCTGCGATTCACCAGTTAACAGAGGAGCCACCAGTCCAGCCCACTGCTCCTTAGGCCACTTTTCTCTTTCAGCGGTCCTTTCAAATGTGGTCAAAAATACCTCTGGATCATCCTCTCCAGTCATTTTTGTCAATAAACGACTCACCCCAAAGGACGCGGTATTAGTGGGACGGCTTTCCTCACTGGTCTGCGGACGTTGCTGCATTACTGCTTCCATCTGTTGTTGTAGTCTCTGCTTTTGCTTCTGCAACAGGTCTATGAAGCGGGCCTCAGATTGCTGCTGGGCTTGTTGCTGAGCCTCCAGACTCTGTTGCAAAGTTGCGTTTGTCTGCTGCTGGGCTGCAAGGCTCTGTTGATGAGCTTGCTGCTGGGCTGCGAAGTTCTTTTGCAAACCTGCATTTGTCTGCTGTTGATTGGCATTTGCTAGAGCCAGCTGCTTCAGTATCTCCTCCATGCTGGCTTAAAAAAAAAAACTGCCCGCATTCTCCACCAACTGTGAGGGGGTTAGCTCGGCAGCGGGTGTGTGTGACCCCCGAGATGGGCTCCCCACACAAAACAGGCCCAGCAAACGGAGGTTGTGGTTTTCAAAATCAAAAAGGTGCGGTTTATTTTCTATTTACAGTGACAAAACACAGCAAAGCAAAAGAAACATAAACAAAATAAATCCTGGTCAACTTGACCTCTGACTAAACATACAGGTTTCCTAACTAACAACTGGGATCAGCCTAGTGCTGTCCTAGTCCCTAAGTCCCTGGTTTTAAATGTCCAAGCAAATAGCCACACAGGCTTTGTCTCACCGCACAGGGGTTCACTCTCCCTAGACAGTCCACACAGGTCTGGTTCCAGGCATGAGCTAACATCTAATGAAGCTGGGAGTTCTTATAGAGGCCTAAATGAGCTGACAAGCTTCAGCTGGTCTCCTCATCTCTGTCTGCACGACGCCCCACACTCTCCCTAGAGGTATGAGTCATCCATGAGCCCACTAGCCTTATACAACTCTCCACCTAGTTGTATAAGTCGGCGTAAAGCCTGAATCTGGGCGAAATATATCTACCCCCCTGGATGCAACCAGGTGACTTTACCTTCCTGCTGTCACAATATATATATATATATATATGTATATATATATATATATATATATATATATATATATATATATATATAAAACTCCAAATATAATATAATCAATAAATATATACAATTTATAAATATAGGTGAAACTTTCAATAATTAGATTAAAAAACGATTTTTCAATATCAATATCAATATTTAAACCATCCGGATTTAGAGTACCTAACTCATAAATCCATCAGGTTTTGTTTTGAGATATAGCCTTTCTCATATCTATGCCTTCCCAGTGTTATCAATTGTATATATTTCACAAAGGGGTAACTGATTTGGATCCAAATTGTGGTGCTGTCTGAAATGATTCGAAAGGTTTTGCTTTTTTCACCCCTTTTTATGTTATTAACATGTTCACCCAACCTAACTCCTTTCGTTCGACCCAATATTGAAGCCTGCACGGATGTTGTAAGACGTAGGTGACACGGTTGGTTTGGCAAGTAATCAACTTCCTTCGAGGAGTGAGTAAGCTCATAGAAAAGAGCACACTGACAGGGCAATGTGGCCCTAAAGGTTGAGAAACCTACATGAGAAGCTGCAGGGAGAGGTGCTTGATTGGGGGCCTCTGTGAAAGGAATTTGGCTCTGGCGTGGTGTAATTTCTATTAAAATTAGGCTTTTCCTCTGCTTTCTGGTCATCTTGTGACCAGCAGGGGAAAGACTAAACAAAACCAAAAACCCCAGGAGCCTGCAACACTCATAGCAAACTAATAACTAATCACCTACAGAAAGGAGAGATAAAAGCACCCCCTCTTGCAACTTAATATTGGTCCTTGTGAAGGGTGGCCTCCATGACCAAAAAAGGAACAAGGTGGTAGAAGGGGCCTGCTGGACTATCCATTCTAGAAATAAGTTGTGCATATTAGATGACCCTTGTTTTAGAAATCCCGGGCACTTGAAGAGACCACTAAATGTTATTTGAGAAGAACATTAAAGGTTATTTGAGATGAGAAGACCAATGAAGGTTTTGAAGGAAACTTATTATGCTTGCATTCCATTCTTTAAACAAGTTTACCTTTCCATGACTACAGGTATTCTTTATATAATCCTGCCTGACCGCATGCATGAAGCTGTCATGAAGCAAGAAATTATGAATGTCAAATGTCAGACCTGTCCAAATGTTTTTATTTTTCTGTTTCTTTCTAAAATAGTTGCACAGGTTTTATGAACTTGCTTCACTTGTTATTTGCAAGTTATGAGCTTACTTTAATTGTTACACTTTTGAGCAAACATTCTTACATAGTTAAAGAATGCTAGTAAGAAATACAAGACTAAAGCCCTGTACACACGATCGGATTTCCTATGGATTCTAATCCGATGGATTTTTCCATCGGAAATCCAATGAAGCTGACTTCCATCAGTCTTGCCTACACACCATCAGTCAAAAATCCGACCGTCCCAAACGCCGTGATGTAAAACACTCCGACAAGCCGAGAAAAATTAAGTTCAATGCTTCTGAGCATGCGTCGACTTGATTCTGAGCATGCGTGGGTTTTTTGTCCGATGGAGTTCCACACAGACGATCGGAATTTGCTATCGTTTTTTTCCCCATCGGATAAATTTAAAACATGTTCTATTTTTTCTCACCAATGGCAAAAAGACAGGTGGGGCCCACACGCGATTGCCTTGTCCGATGAGAAAAGTCCATCGGACTGTTATCATCGGTAAAACCGATCGTGTGTACACGGCATAAGGGTCGGTCCACACCAGAACACGCTGTGGGAAAGGTGCGCTCCCAGCTCCACGTTCAAAATGCACTTTCCCTATGTTCATTTTGTATATTTTATTTTTATTTTTTATTTTTTTCCTACTTCTGATAATATTATCCTAATTATAGTTGGTATAGGTTGCTTTATTGTTTATCGTGGTGCCCTACCAGTCCTACAGTTTGAACCCATATGGGGTAGGCTGGTCTAGGTCATCAAGGCCCGAACTAAGTCTATGTCATGGATATGCAGTAGTGTTTGTCTGTCAGCTTACCTTCCTTCCCATGTGTTCATCTTAGAGGCCAGAACCCTTTCACCTGGTTTCCTTTATAATCTTCTCCCAGCCTGACTCCACCCCAGGCCCTATCACAGAACACTATATTAACCTGTGCACTGCAAGCCTGCTTTGCTGATCAACGTGTTTGTTAGGCATTGTGTGTTTGGGTTCCTGCCTGCCGTGTGCTACGTCTGTCTCTCTGTTACGTTATTGGCTTGTCCCCGACTATCCCTGTCTGCTCGTGACCCTTGACCTTCGGCTCGTTCTTTCGTTATCCTTGTCTGCTTGTGGCCCCTGACCTTCAGCTTGTTATTCGGTTCTCTCATATCTTGTGCTGCTGCTTCCCCTCTTTTCCCCTTATCCTACGGGGCGTGAGCTAGGAAACTCCAGGGGCCGCGACCTGGTCCCAGCCTGCAGCATAACATCCTCACCACTAGAGGCCCTGGAGAAGACCTGCTGGGTCTTAGACTCCGCGCCCTGGGGAATCTTGGCTCTAGCTTCCGTTAGGATCCCGGTTGTGCTCCTCTGGTCCCGCTTTCCACAACCACCCAGTTTCCTATCCGCAGCAGTCAGCCATAGGGTTCACTACCTTACGGTGCACTCCTGTCCCCCTACGGTGTGCATCTGTCACCTGGCCATAGGTGACCTTGACAGTTTGATCAGCCATGGACCCGGCTGACATCCCGATCCCCGCGGATGATCCATTGCGGGGCATAGTCCACAGACTTGAAACCCAGGAATCGAATCAGACTCAGGTAAAACGATTCCTCCAGGATCTGGCTTCTCGATTCGAGCAGCTTCAGGCCTCCTTGGGAACCCCGAATCCGCAACCTCAAGTACAACCAGCGGTGGTACCTATCGCACCAGTCGCAGCCACACACTCACTAACACTGCCAGCTCCGTTCCGTTTCTCTGGGGACTCCAAGGCCTGCAGAGGGTTCCTTAGCCAATGCACGATTCATTTTGAGCTTCAGCCTCAAAACTTTCTGTCTGATAGGGCAAAGGTAGCCTATATCATTTCCCTCCTCTCCGGTGAAGCTTTAGCCTGGGCAGCCCCTCTGTGGGAACTGAATGATCCAGTGGTTTCTAGCCTGTCTGGCTTCTTGAAACTTTTTCGGAATATCTTTGAAGAACCGGCTCGTGTCTCTTCAGCGGCCAGCGCCCTTCTACGTCTCCGCCAAGAGTCTGCTTCAGTGGGACAGTACGCCCTTAATTTCCGCATACTGTCGGCTGAGTTGAGCTGGAACAATGAGGCCTTAGTCTCAACCTTTTTGCATGGCCTGTCTGATAGAGTGAAGGATGAATTAGCAGGAAGAACCATCCCCACTGATCTGGATGGAGTTATCTCCTTGTGTAACCAGATCGATATTCGCTTTCAGGAAAGGACCCTAGAAAAGCGGCGCCAGCACTCCTTGGTCCTTAGTCAGCCTGAGCTCCCCTCTCCTCGACCCGTGGAGCATCTCCTGCCAGCTGAGGAACCCATGCAGCTGGGCAGGACCAGGCTATCCCCAGAGGAACGTGCTAGGCGCAGAACTCTAGGCCTGTGTCTCTACTGTGGGGGCAAAGGTCATTTTCGTGACACTTGCTCTCTTTGTCTAGAAAAACGTTTGGGTCCACTTCATCTGGAAAGTGGAGTATTGGACCCAGAAATATCACCTTCCCCTTCTCGTCTTCTGCTTTCTGTGTTCCTTCATGTTGGTGCTTCTTCTCATTCGGTCTCAGCATATCTGGATTCCGGAGCCGCTGGTAATTTCATGGACTGGGAAATCGCGTCGTCCATGAGACTTACTCTTTTGCCCCTCACCACGCCATTGGTGGTCTTGGCGATTGATGGTACTGTTCTCCCAGGGGGACCTATCCGCTTCCAGACCCTCCCTGTTAAGATGTTGGTAGGGACACTCCACCAGGAGTATATATCCTTCCTTATCTTACCCAAGGCCTCAACGCCTATAATTTTGGGTCTCCCATGGTTACAGCTCCATTCTCCTCATGTGGACTGGACTACTGGACAGATCCTGGCTTGGGGTTCCTCCTGTTCCTCGTCCTGCCTACCCAAGATTGCCCCCTGTGAACCTGAGCCGGTCATTCATTCCAGGTCGCATAACCATTTACATTTCTCTGTCCCTAATCGCCCTTGGATGCACAGCCAGGCTAGCTTGTCTACAAGTCCTGCAGTCGCTACGTCTTGCGATGCGATTCAGGTAGTCGCTACACCTGACTCTATTCACTCGGCCTCTGTACTAGTTATGCCAGTCCAGGCCATGCCCAGTGAGCCGCCTACTTTTTCTTGTTCAGGACATTCTGCTTGTCTTTCAGCTATTCAGCTTGACTCCTGTGACATGTCACCCTCTAACCAACCTGACTTCAGGGTTCCACTGACATCTGCCCAGTTTGATGGTCCTGTGCTAGATGACCAGTTCATCTTTAAGGGTCTAGGGGACCCTCCTCAGATTTCTGTTGATCCTCTCATGCCCTTGCTTATTCCTAGAGAGCCTTTGGTCCTCAATAGATCTTCTTGTCATCTCCCTACCTCGGTTCTGGTCTCTGCAGAGCCGAGAATCCAGAACTTGTCTAACCTCGTACTTTAGATTATCCTCAGAGGTATTCTTCAGTACCTTGTGCATTGGAGAGGTTTTGGTCCTGAGGAGGCGTCTTGGATCGCTGCATCTGATGTCGTTGCACCTCATCTGTTGAGGAGGTTTCATCTGAGATTTCCCTTTAAGCCTGGGCCCAGGCGGGGGAGGGCCCATAAGAGGGAGGGTACTGTCATGGATATGCAGTAGTGTTTGTCTGTCAGCTTACCTTCCTTCCCATGTGTTCATCTTAGAGGCCAGAACCCTTTCACCTGGCTTCCTTTATAATCTCCTCCCAGCCTGACTCCACCCCAGGCCCTATCACAGAACACTATATTAACCTGTGCACTGCAAGCCTGCTTTGCTGATCAACGTGTTTGTTAGGCATTGTGTGTTTGGGTTCCTGCCTGCCGTGTGCTACGTCTGTCTCTCTGTTACGTTATTGGCTTGTCCCCGACTATCCCTGTCTGCTCGTGACCCTTGACCTTTGGCTCGTTCTTTCGTTATCCTTGTCTGCTTGTGGCCCCTGACCTTCAGCTTGTTATTCGGTTCTCTCATATCTTGTGCTGCTGCTTCCCCTCTTTTCCCCTTATCCTACGGGGCGTGAGCTAGGAAACTCCAGGGGCCGCGACCTGCTCCCAGCCTGCAGCATAACATCCTCACCACTAGAGGCCCTGGAGAAGACCTGCTGGGTCTTAGACTCCGCGCCCTGGGGAATCTTGGCTCTAGCTTCCGTTAGGATCCCGGTTGTGCTCCTCTGGTCCCGCTTTCCACAACCACCCAGTTTCCTATCCGCAGCAGTCAGCCATAGGGTTCACTACCTTGCGGTGCACTCCTGTCCCCCTACGGTGTGCATCTGTCACCTGGCCATAGGTGACCTTGACAGTCTATACGCTAAGCCTTTACAGTTTTCTGTATTACAATGATATGTTGTTTGAGCAGCAACTTTGTCCCTTATGCTTTGTTCTGTAATTTTTGATTGTACAACCTTATTTGATAAAATAAAAAAACTTAAAGATAAAAAAAAAAAAAATGCACTGGATGTGCCATCTGCTATAAGTGTTAATATATTCTTAATGACACCCCATATGCAGATCTCAAATGCGGTGCACTACTTTTGTTGCGATCCAGCTCGATTTCAGCCCATTCAAATGCGGACCTGTGTGATTCAGATGTCAGCCAGCCCTAATTATTTTTGTTTTCTAAGTCTTGATTCACATTATTGCATGCCGGGAACAAACATACAATTGCTAGAGAAACGCGCTACTCTTTAGCAGACATGAGGGTTCCATTATCCTAATGGCACCCCCACATATCACCAAAACACCCACATTGCAGTTCCCTGCAGTGCAATTTAAAAAAAAGGGTCATGGACTTCTTTTGAAATGAATGGGCTGCCCTACATGCAGAATACAGCCGCACAAGTGTGAACCAAGCCCAAACACAAGCTGGCTGGCTGATTTTGGTCTTTTGGACAGTCAATTTTAGATGATTTTGGTTACAGTGCCTAGCTTTTTCAAATTAAAGCAGAATAGCATCACTCTAGAGGGGGAAACATGGGCATGGAGCAAATTAAAGTGAACCTCAAGTTAACTGAGCAAGCCAGGGGCAAATTGTTACAATGTAGATGTATGGTGGATCTAAGGAAATAATTGGCCCGATTTCCTTGCCAATTTTCTAGAAATCCACATAAAAAGGCCTCACTGAAATGCCATTACTGCTCTGCTAGGAAAGCTGCCAAAATGTAGAGGCTGGGAACCTGAGGAATCTGATGGACTCTCAGTTACCAGCTATGGACTGCTGCCCTAATGGATTACTGGCAGTCATGGACTCTTAAGCCCTGTACACACGATCGGTTTTACCGATGAAAACAGTCCGATGGACTTTTTTCATCGGACAAACCAATCGTGTATGGGACCCATCGGTCTTTTTTCCATCCGTTTTAAAAAATAGAACATGTTTTAAATTTTTCCGATAGATCAAAAACCGATAGCAAATTCCGATCGTCTATGGGCAAGTCCATCGGATAAAAAACCCATGCATGCTCAGAATCAAGTCGACGCATGCTCAGAAGCATTGAACTTCATTTTTCGCGGCTCATCAGAGTGTTTTACGTCACCACGTTTGGAATGGTCGGTTTTTTGACTGATGGACTGTAGGCAAGACTGATGGAAGTCAGCTTCATCGGATTTCCGATGGACAAAACCATCGGATCACAATCCATAGGATATCCGATCGTGTGTACGAGGCTTTAGGGACTTGTAGCGGCTCTTGTGGATTAATAACTAAACGGACTGTTGCCTTAAAAGGGATTGCTTTATGGACTTGCTTTCTGCATAAGGTATGCACACTCTATTGGATATTAGAAGAGCTGTGTATAGGAACTGTGTTGAAAATGTATTTTGAGAATTGTCAGCAACTATCAGAAATCAGCAACTATCTCAGTAAAGGATTTTTGTTTGTTTACTTGCTTTACCTGGTTTGAAGTCTCTTAAAGGGGTGCATGCACAGTGTATCAAAAGAACAGGTCTTGCAACACAACAAGGGTGAGAATGAGTTATAGGAAGATACAACACATGGATCTAACACAGAATGCTCTCCAGAGGAATATAATGTAAGGCAGCCAATCAGCCAGTGGATGGATGACATGGCAGAGGTGTCGACCACACTGGTAGTGGAGGGGGTTAAGTGCTTGGCACCTCCACTAGCACCCGGTTCCCCCACTCTTTGGGACCAGATTCGTGGCTCAGAGGGCCTGGGCACCCAGCCTGCAGTCATAGAAGTAGGAGAGATGGAGAGGGGCCACGAGAGAGAGGGGGAGCAAGCCCAAAAGTTGGAAAGTAAGTGTGTTTTCAGTATCCCATAGCAACTATGGGAACAGTCACTGGGAGAGTTGTGACATGATCAGCTGGATTGGTGGAGACCGGTACCTAAATGTTGCTGACTGTGTCTGAAAGTGTCATCGGTGTAAAGAAGTGAGCCATGGCTCCAGGCCTGGGCTTCAGGCATTACTGGGTGCAGTTCTGCAGTGTTACCACTAGGGCACCCAAGTCACGTCCACAACCAGATTCCTTCAGGGGGTACAGCTTGAGGCAACTTCCATGAATCCACCAGCCATGGGTGCCCGGCAATCTGGGATCTGCATCCTTCCTGCAACCACAATCAAACAAAAGTCCATGTCTTTAGTTTAAAAAAAACTTTACTATCACCATTGCATGACCATTTTTGCATCATTACTCCTGCCGGGCATGACTCCTTACTAACACATTTCACCATCAATCATCGCTCAAAGCTCCAGGAATAAAAAAAGAATGCACCCCTGCAGTGGGGCCCCCTGCACTAATATTGTTAAATGTTTGTTATGTTTAGGGGTGCACAGTGAGGCTATACCACTTACTTTATACCTAGAGTTGCCACCTCATCCCTTTAAACCCGAACACATATGAATTACACAGGTTCTGTGGCTGATTAAGGTGGTAATTAAACTCACTTGGTGCCTTATCTGCATTAAATTAGCCACAGAACCTGTGTAATTCAGATGTGTTCGGGTTTAAAGGGATTAGGTGGCAACTCTACTTATACCCCACTCTGGCCGGGTCTGGTGTTCGCTTCCTTGCCTGAAGATCCAGTCTGTGGGTGAAGCCTCAGCATCATCACATACAATACAGGGGAATTAACCCTGTATTCTACATTGAGGAGGCTGGAGTGTGACTGAAGCTGGTCACAGTCACAGCACCATTGAGGGGACTCTACTGGAGGCAAGCTCAATCCTGGAATTATGTACTTTGCCCATAGTAGACAAAACAGGTTTTGGTTATAAAAAGTACAAGAATCATCCTGTATCTACCTTCCCCAACTACCTGACTCACTGTCAGAAGCCCCACAAACACATGCGTAAATTCAGAGGTTCTGAGATTATGCTTTCTCTTGCCTCCTTCCAGTTCTCACATGACAAGCTTGGGTTGTGGTTATTCATTTACCCAAAATGTCATCGAAAATTTGAAGATTTCTGCAAAATTTTGCAAGTTTGGAAAAAATGAATTGAAGCCAATGTTAATTTATGGTTTTGCGATGTACTTTTAATGGCGGCTGGCTGAGGGTTACAGAACCTCCCTTTGATTATCCTGGATCAGTTCCTGTGTAAAAAAAACAAAAACATTTTATTTCTTCAAATTATTTAGATTTTCGGTGAGATTTTCTCATTTTGGGGAAATCTATTGCAGTTAATGAGGAAGGCAAAAACAAGATTGTTTCTGGTGGGTTTTACACTTAAAACAGTCTTTATATGGTTACTGATAGTTACAAAAGCCCCTTTCTGCTAATGTGCCCTTCATTAGCCTCATTAGTTCCTCTTTTTCTCACAGGAAAAAAAAAAATCAATCAGCAAAGAAATTACATAAAATGTTATTACAGCACATGGAAACCTGTAAAAAAAATCAAGAAAACCCCCCCACAAAGAGCACTGCATATACTAAACTACCCTAAATACATCACTAAAAAGCACACGCTCTCTAAATACTTTTTTTTTTCATGCAAATAATAAATGTGAGCTTCCACTTCGGGAAAATTTCTATAAAAATCTTGTGACAGGGCAACAACACAGAAGCAATTGGAAGACAGGGACAGAGTGTTATCACACTAGGACAGGAAGTAAATGAACAAGGACATTCATGGCAGGATCACAAGGGGGTTAATTTGCTAAAACTGGAGAGTGCAAAATCTGGTGCAGCTGTGCATAGAAACCAATCAGCTTCCAGGTTTTTTTTTTTACAAAGTTTAATTGAACAAGCTGAAGTTAGAAGCTGATTGGTTTCTATGCAGAGCTGTACCAGATTTTGCACTCTCCAGTTTTAGTAAATCAACCTCAGTTATTTTAATAAAAGCCACAAAATGAAGGAGGACCTTCACCCAAACATTGTGCTGCTTGCAGGGGCGTAACTACCACCATAGCAACCCACACGGGCGCTATGGGGCCCGCAGCCGAGTGGAGCCCGGTGAGGATGAGGAAACGGTGGCAGTGCGTCCATAAAGGGCTCAGGAGTGCTGCTCCCTCTCTAATCACCATAGATAGATTCATGCATTTCATGAATCTATCTATGGTTGTTGTGTGTTAGCAAAGCGAAGGAATTCGCTTTGCTAACACTGAATCCGCCTCTCAGCCAATCAGGTTGCCGGGTCTGTTACCGGTCACCTGATTGGCTATAACATCAGGCGCTGTGCCTGAGAGAGGACAGAATAAGACATGGAGGGCGTGCAGGAGACCGCCGCTGACCTGCTCCGAGACAGGTAAGAGCATCTGATGGGACACAGTAGCGGCAATCGATTGGCACACTGGCAGCATCTGATGGGGCACAGTAGCGGCAATTAATTGGCACACTGGCAGCATCTGATGGGGCACAGTAGCGGCAATTGATTGGCACACTGGCAGCATCTGATGGGGCACATTAGCGGCAATTGATCGGCACACTGGCAGCATCTGATGGGGCACAGTAGCGGCAATTGATGGGCACACTGGCAGCATCTGATGGGGCACAGTAGCGGCAATTGATGGGCACACTGGCAGCATCTGATGGGGCACAGTAGCAGCAATTGATGGGCACACTGGCAGCATCTGATGGGGCACAGTAGCGGAAATTGATGGGCATACTGGCAGCATCTGATGGGGCACAGTAACGGCAATTGATGGGCACACTGGCAGGGGGGGCGGCTGTTTGCAGGGGGGGCACATACAACATTTTGCTATGGAGCCCTGTGATTTCTAGTTACGTCCCTGGCTGCTTTTCCTCCTTTTAGACGGATACTTGTTCCTACTTCTGCAATCCTCACCTAGGATGATATTAGTGTGGCCCTCCCTCCTGGCCACAGCCTCCTGGGGCACATGTCCCATGAGGCTGCAGGACCAGTCTCACAGGTATTTACCAGCCCACGGAGTCCACCAATGTCTTCATTGGACCTGATTCTTCAGCAGGGTTTGGATCCCTGTCATTTACATCTTGGATGTGGGAGCCGTCTATGAGACATAAGGAAATCAGAGCTGGTTCCCACATCCAAGATGTACAATAAGTGCCAGGGATCCAAACCCTGCTGAAGGTTCAGGTTCAAGAAAGACATCGCTGGACTTCATTGGCTGGTAAATAACTGTTTGTTAAAAGCTACAATTGACTTTGATTTTTTTTTAAAGCATTAGTGAAGTTACTCTTTAACCCCCTTTCGACAAGTGTATGCATATATATGGCCAAAAGTTGGTCTTTATCCATGGAGCTGCAAATATGTGCTGCTGTTTGTGATGAGAGCGTGCGGCACAGAGACCGACCAGTCAATGACAGCTGTGGGTCACCGTCTCCTACTAATGGCTGGGAAACCAGGCGTTCCAGTTCCACTGTGATAGCCTCTGATCAGTGATCAGTCACTGTAAAGCTTTGAGGGCAGGAAAACACCTTCCAGTTTAAAGTTTTATTGCAGAACAGTTAGGGAGGTGAGGGTTCGGCATCCCAGATATTGTAGGAGATCACTTACAGACTCTCAAGATCCAGATCCATGTCCAGCTTCACAGTGTCAGAACCTTTAAGCTGACTTGACAACACTGTAAAGCCCTGTACACACGATCGGATTTCCTATGGATTCTAATCCGATTAAGCTGACTTCCATCAGTCTTGCCTACACACCATCAGTCAAAAATCCGACTGTCCCAAACGCGGTGACGTAAAACACTCCGACAAGCCGAGAAAAATGAAGATCAATGCTTCTGAGCATGCGTCGACTTGATTCTGAGCATGAGTGGGTTTTTTGTCCGATGGAGTTCCACACAAACGATCGGAATTTGCTATTGTTTTTTTTCCCATCGGATAAATTTAAAACATGTTCTATTTTTTCTCACCAATGGAAAAAAGACAGATGGGGCCCATACACGATAGGTTTGTCCGATGAGAAAAGTCCATCGGACTGTTTTCATCGGTAAAACCGATCGTGTGTACACGGCATTAGGCCCCATGTACACTGGACGCTGAGGCAAAGTCCTCTGAACAATTTTTTTGACACCTTGAAACCGGCATTTAAAACGCCTGTTTAGCCGCGTTTGCATGCCCCGTTTAGCAGCATTTTACCGCATTTTTGTCTAGAAGCGTTTAGTTAAGATAACATCATAAGACCCTCCCAAAGCTCAAAAAGTATTATTTAACTATTTCAGCCATTTTGTGAGACCAGAGTGAGTAGCAGCAGCTGAGAGTGCAGCATTGTACTTGTATTTAGCGTGTCACTTGTCACAAGTTACAGATTGTCACTTGCCACACGTTGCGGATTGTCCACTTGCCACATCACCCGCCACAAGTTGTGGATTGTCCACTTGCCACGTCACCTGCCACAAGTTGTGGATTGTCCACTTGCCATGTCACCTGCCACAAGTTGCAGATTGTCACGTCACCTGGCCATGTTATCTGCCACAAGTTGTGGATTGTCCACTTGCCACGTCACCTGGCCACGTCACCTGCCACAAGTTGTAGATTGTCATTTGCCACGTCACCTGCCACAAGTTGTGGATTGTCCACTTGCCATGTCACCTGCCACAAGTTGCTGATTGTCATGTCCCCTCCCACGTCACCTGGCCACGTCACCTGCCACAAGTTGTGGATTGTCCACTTGCCACATCACCTGGCCACGTCACCTGCCACAAGTTGTGGATTGTCCACTTGCCACGTCACCTGCCACATCACCTGGCCACAAGTTGTGGATTGTCCACTTGCCACGTCACCTGCCACAAGTTGTGGATTGTCCCTTGCCACCTCACATGCCACAAGTTGTGAATTGTCATTTGCCACATCACCTGTCACAAGTTGCAGGTTGTCCACTTGCCACGTCACCTGCTGCAAGTTGCAGATTGTCCACTTGCCACGTCACCTGCCACAAGTTGCAGATTATCCACTTGCCACGTTACCTGCCCCAAGTTGCAGATTGTCCATTTGCCACGTCACCTACCACAATTTGCAGATTGTCCACTTGTCACGTTACCTGCCACAAGTTGCAGATTTTCCACTTGCCACATCACCTGCCACAAGTTGCGGATTGTCATTTGCCACGTCACCTGCCACACGTTGTGGATTGTCCACTTGCCACGTCACCTGCCACAAGTTGCGGATTGTCATTTGCCACATCACCTGCCACAAGTTGCGGATTGTCATTTGCCACGTCACCTGCCACACATCGTGGATTGTCCACTTGCCACGTCACCTGCCACAAGTTGCGGATTGTCATTTGCCACATCACCTGCCACAAGTTGCAGATTGTCCACTTGCCACATCACATGCCACAAGTTGTGGATTGTCCACTTGCCACGTCACCTGCCACACGTTGTGGATTGTCCACTTGCCACGTCACCTGCCACAAGTTGCGGATTGTCATTTGCCACATCACCTGCCACAAGTTGCGGATTGTCATTTGCCACGTCACCTGCCACACATCGTAGATTGTCCACTTGCCACGTCACCTGCCACAAGTTGCGGATTGTCATTTGCCACATCACCTGCCACAAGTTGCAGATTGTCCACTTGCCACATCACATGCCACAAGTTGTGGATTGTCCACTTGCCACGTCACCTGCCACACGTTGTGGATTGTCCACTTGCCACGTCACCTGCCACAAGTTGCTTGTTCAAATCTAACAACATATGGGTCAAATTCCAATTATGCTTCGGATAACAGCAATGCTAGTGGTGTATTGAATTGGATCAAGGGTTCATTAGGGTATATAAATGGTCTATGAATCATTGCAAGCAATTACAATTTTTTTAAATATTTTTTTAATGGTTTTTCATTATTTGCCATCATTTTTGAGATTTTTTATGTAAAAAAAATAGGGCACCTTTAACCACTTCAACCCCGGGCTTTTTTTTCCACCTCAATACTGGGCCTATTCTGGCACTTCTCTCCTACATGTACAAATCATCATTCTTTTGCTAGAAAATTACTCAGAACCCCCAAACATTATATATGTTTTTTAGCAGCAGCACCCTAGGGAATAAAATGACGGTCATTGCAACTTTTTTTCTTGCACGGTATTTGAGCATAATTTTTTCAAACGCCTTTTTTTGGGAAAAAAAATGGTTTCATGAATTAAAAAATAACAAAACAGTAAAGTTAGCCCTTTTTTTTTGGAAAATATGAAAGATGATGTTACGTCGAGTAAATAGTTACCTAACATGTCACGCTTTAAAATTAGGCACACTCATGGAATGGCGCCAAACTTCGGTACTTAAAAATCTCCATAGGCGACGCTTTATTTTTTTTTACAGGTTACCAGGTTACAGTTACAGAGGAGGTCTAGTGCTGGAATTGTTGCACGTGCTCTAACGCACGCGGCGATACCTCACATATGTGGTTTGAACAGCGTTTACATATGTGGGCGGGACTTACATGTGCGTTCGCTTCTGATCGCGAGATACCGGGGACATGGGCATTTTAATATTTTTATTTTATTTTTATTTTTTTTATTTTACTTATTTTTTTAAAATTTTTACACTTATTTTACATTTTATTTTTTTTTGATCACTTTTATTCCTATTACACGGAATGTAAACATCCCTTGTAATAGGAATGTGTGTGACAGGTCCTCTTTATTGAGAGATGCGGGG
The DNA here is from genome assembly GCA_029206835.1 of Rana muscosa. Taxonomy (NCBI): domain Eukaryota; kingdom Metazoa; phylum Chordata; class Amphibia; order Anura; family Ranidae; genus Rana; species Rana muscosa. Next base: position 208,962,720 of record CM055121.1, on the reverse strand, counting down.
TCAATAAGACCCCACATCTCTCCTCCAGGCTGTAAAGCATGAGATTGTGAAAAAAAATTCACTGATCTCATGTTTACTAGCTGCAATGGCGGCTTTGTTTACATCTGAGGACCCGGGCGTGACGTCATCACATCGCGCCTGGGCCTCCGACAGTAATAGAGATGACTGGTGACCATCTGAAGAAGCACCGGATGGCGGCGGGAGGGGCGGGATGTCCCCTCCCGCCACCTATAAGAACGATCAAGCGGCGGAACCGCCACTATGATCGTTCTTATGGTGCACAGAATCGCCGGAAGAACAGAAGGATATCTGAATGATGCCTCTAGCTGCAGGCATCATTCAGATATCCCCCCACAAAGCCCAGGACGTCATATGACGTCCACCCAGGATGGGAGATCCAATCTGTGGACGTCGTTTGACTATGGCTGGGTAGGGAAGTGGTTAAAAACGCTTATAAACGAAATCGCAGAAAAACGCCGGTACCGCGTTTAGCGTCTGAAACATGGAAATCTTTGGCATCTGAACCCATTTTTTTGCTTTCAAAGAAACGCTGTAAAACGCAACTGCCTAAAAACGGCAATTAACAAGACTGTGTACATGGTCACATAGGATAACATTGAATGTTTTAAGGGGCAGTTGAAAAAAGTGTCCAACTGCCTCTGAACGCGCGTTTAGCAGCGTCCCGTGTACATGGGGCCTAAGCACGTTCCCAAATTTCAGTTCATTCTCTAAGTGAGTCACCAGGTCCTTCTGAGAGACCAGCCTTCTTTCTGTCTCTGCTCAGCAAAGGGCCTCCCCTGGGTCTTCTCCTCGGCACAGCTTCCTCCAGACCAGGCAGCACAGCTTCAGGACCACTTTAGTATGTTAGTTTTCAAAACTGGCCTAACAGCAGAGCTCCATTCAGTAGCAACCCCCTAGGCCTCAGGCCAGGGAAAGAGCCAGAACACATGGCATGTTCCAAATATTTATATCCTCCCCCAGCATGGAGCAGTGGCATAAACCTCCTACTGGATTGGCTGAACATTCATAGCTTAGTTTTGTTTGCAAAATCTCATACTATGACCAATAATATCAGTAACGTCTACTGGCGACAGTGAGAAATCACAAGACAAATTACACTTCTCGTGTATGGCCAGCCTTCGTGTCAGTATGCTTTAGGTAGAATAAAAAGGAAAATTCCCACTATTGTTTCTGTACCCTACTAGTATAAACAACAAATAACATACACATATGTGGTATCGCTGCAATCGTCAGGAGCAGGAGAATTTATTTTGGGTTGTTCTTTGGTGGTAGAGTATGGTGATAGCAAGAAATATGCAGCAACATTTTAAAAAATAATTATATATTTTTTACTATTTTGTGCCAGATTTCCTTTTATAATTAAAACAAAAATATTAGGAGATATTATTACCATTTACCACAACATGAAAGCCTAACAAGGTATAATTAATCTGGATATACTGAGTAGTTGTGATGATATGTACAGTTTTACTAATGCATGTTAAAGTTGCAAAACGGAATTCAGGCCTTAAGATTTATTTTTACCTTCGTCATGAAAGGGTTCAGGATACTAAAAATGTCCTATAAAATGACATTAGCATGCTGTAGGTTTTATGGGATTTTAGTGATTGAATTTACATATACTTTAAACCCGGCTTCACGGCTGAGCATTGCGGCAGTGCACGGGAAAATGCGCTGTAACCCAATGCACATTATACCATATGTTAACATATGTGCTGTAACACAAATCTAAGGTGTAATCTCATTATTACTAGAGGCTCTTTTTATATTGGCTGACTTGTAGTTTCTATTTACTAGCCCTTCTTCTCATTATCCTGACTCTACAGTTTCAAAAGGTTGTTGCATTTGAACGTCAGTCTGCTCCTTGCGTCGTAATGCTGAACAAGAATGTTTTTTGTTAGGATGAGTTTTAATTGTCACTTTTGCTTTCCATAGTGCTGCTCTCTTTCCATATCTTACCTCCTCCCACCATGCACTTATCTACTTGGATTTTAGTCTTAAAGGATTACACAAAATGCAATGAATATTTTATAAGTACCGTTCCCCTCGTTATTCTCAGTAGAGAGTCATAAGACAGCTCCTGTATGAGATAGAGCAGCCAGGGTTTCAAAGACATTTTAACATGATGTCTCTTTACATCTCAGATGAAAAAAATAAGTAGGCCTGCCTGGAAAAGTTTTACTTTTAAAGGGGAATCTAAAGGGACATTTAACCCAGAATCACTAGGCTATTGCAGCATAGAATGAAGGTCTATGCAGCTAAATTAGAGTAAGCCTGGTAATCCACAAAATCAGCAATAAGTAACAGCATTAGAAAACAGTAACAGTAATGTTAATCAGTACTGCGATAACTCTTCTATAAAAAGTAGGCTAAATCCACTTTAGAGTGCACTCTATATGAATGGAAGCAATGAAATTTAGGACTCCCTAAAGATGTACCTCTTATTATGGACAAAAGGAAAAGTTTTTGTGAAGCAGTTGAGTGAGCAGTTTTTAGCCCTAGTTCTTCAGCCAGCTATCGTTGGGACCCAGACTTTACAGTGGTGAGCATGAGTACATGACCCAGTAAAGTCTGCATGCAGTAAATAATGCTGCCAGTGACCAGTTCCTATGTGTTCAGCCACTGCTAGCAGCAACAGGTTGATGGCAATAGTGTCCTATCACCATTCCCAACGGTAAAACAACAGGAATCCCACTGTTCAGATGTCAATACACTTTTGGATCTACCTGGAATGACTCTAGCCCTCAGCACAGCCATAGATTTGTTGCAGGTTGATGTGCACACAGGAGCAGCTATATGCACACCTCAATCTTCTCTTGCCAAAGAAGCAATCCCTCAGTATTCAACCTGTGAAATTACAACTCTCTCTCTCTCTCTTTCTACCCCGCTGACATTGGGAATTGTAGTTCTATAGTCCATTAACTCTAGTTGTGAATTACTTATGCACTGCTATGCAAAATAAATTTAAATTAAATTTAATTAAATAGATGTGCAATACAAAGGGAACCACTATTTAGGTAAACTCGAACCACTAAGGGAAAAAATTATATAAAAGAAAGTGGTATGCTGTTCAACAAACATAAGTCATCACATGGTTCCAATAGATATCATTTAAATACAGCATACATTTTTCAAATCCCATATAATATTTCTTAAAAATAAATGTTAAGTGATAACATATGCATATACAAGTACAATCATAGCTACCCTGAGGAAGTCACGTGACAAGTTACGCAACGTGTCGGGCGGAGCCAGAATGTCACTTCCGGTATCTCCAGGACCAGAAGTTTTGAGGTGAGTGGGCGATTTGCTATTTGTGGATTGTTTTACACACTTTTACCAAGTAGTGTTTATGTAATTGTACTTAATCTCATTAAAAAGACAATATTTTAAGTGGCATATTACGCTTTGAGCCTTATTCCTTTACACCCTGAGCACTCGTTTCCCAGTGGAGCTTGCCCAGTCTTAAAAGCATATCATAAGAGGATTATAACTAGATAGGAGGTACACCAGACCAACAGCAGAATATCTTAAAGGTGCAGCATGACCTGTAATGGTACAAACACTAAGTTGATTTGTCTGGTGATGGCATTTTAACACAGTTGCTTCTATTACGTTTTTCACATTGCATCGTGTGTTTTTGTGTCCTTGAAGCGGATTTTATTACTATATGAATTTTGGACGTTTATTATGATTGTACATGTATATGCATATGTTATTACTTTACGTTTATTTTTATGAAATATTATATGAGATTTGAAAAATGTATGCTGTATTTACATGATATCTATTAGAGACCTGTGATGGGTAAGGACTCATGTCTGTTTGTTGAACAGCGCACCACTTTTTTTTTATATAATAATCCATTGACTGCCATTATAAAGTTTCTTTCCTAAACTTCATCTCCCGTGATTCAATGCTGCCAATCATCTAGTCTCTGGAGCTCCTCCTGCTTTTCAGCTCCCTCTAATGGATGGAGGTGAGGTAGTTTTAACCCATTCAGCTGAAGTCTATTGGGAGCACTACAGAGAGCACTGCAACACAGTGTCCTAAATTGCTCTCTGTCTCGATCCAAACACCTGGCTACACTAAAAAATTAAGTTCTGTGGGGGACAACCCGGGATTTAATGTGCGTATGGCAGTCTGAGCTGCTTTTTTTAAAATTGTGATAACTTCCTGGGTGTCTTTTTTAATTTAAGGTCCAGCTTGAACCAATAAAAGTATTTATGCTATACCTATGGGAGCTGGAAATCATTGTAGTAGACACCACAACTCCAGTGATCCCCACTAGTTTCAAAGCAGGAAGTGAGAGAATCCGTGGTTGTCACCAGGGTCAGCAGAATTAGCATTCCTATTGGAAGATTCGGCCTCTACTACTGTTCTGAGGACAACCCAAAATTTAGGATTTTATTTTACTTTCAGTTTCGATGAGAACGATGAGAACGGTAAACAGTACAAACAGAGAGGGAGAATCTCCCTAATGGGGGCACAGACAGCGATAAGAACCAGACAGGTGTTCTAATCCACCTCCACTCCAAAACTATTAAAAGTATTATTCTCCTTTCATACGCAAATGCCTAATTCAATAAAGCTCCATGTCTCTAGCGCGATTTTTTAATACTTTTTGCACTTGTTGCCCCAAACACTAACTTTTTTTCTTCAAAAAAATTGTGCCAGTTGGAGAGTGCACACGGTCCATGTCATTTCGAGACAGTGTATGGAAGACACATGTTTGGGCCACTGTGTCTGAGGATATGTTCTTCCTGCTGTCAATCAAATGTGGTGGGGAGAACATGGGAGTCTGACAATGCAATCTGTCACTGCTGGATGTTGGCACTCCCAGCATGTAAACCCAGCTGGAAGCATACATGACAGGGTGACAACGCTGGCCTTACAAGGAAATCCAGCAAGCCAATGTTGTCACCTTATAGGTGGAATTTTTTTTGGCCATTTCAACTGCAGATTTTTAAAGGAAAGCATAGATGCAGAGACAAGCAAGACGTACAGACAGCACAAGGTTTGCTGCAGTATATGCTCTTCTTTTTGGAAGGTTTCCATTCACATAAACTGTCTATTATTCAAATGGAAGTAGCCTGTACTTGCCATCATATAATTACTTTGTTTCTCTCATTGCATGCAGCATCAGATTCCACAAAATGCCAGAGGAACATTGATCGCTCACATGGTGCTTCCCAGAGGAGCCTCTTACCAGAAGAGAGTTCACATGGCTGACGGGAATAGGCCTTACCACAGGAGAAAAGGTAAATTGGAGTCTCTTTAATATGTCATGAGAGTTTACTATCACCACCCAAGCTTAAATTTTACAGAAAAAGTCAACTTTTGCATTTATTCGTGTAGCGGCCTCACCCCGACCTCTTTAACTAGGGGTATGTCGAGCGACAGAGTGAGGTGCGCTACGGCCCATGTCCTCCCCATAGATGTGGGTGAGGTGAAGGCCAGTACCAATCTTTTCCTCGGGTCAAATGTGTGCTGGTTACGAGGGTCAGTCCTTCCGTGCCAGAATCTCCCTTTGTTCCCATCGACAGAGTCCATACACCCATCAAAGTCCAAACTCAGGTTTATTGCGTATCTCCACATACAGTCAATGCAACGGCATGATACGATGGGGGAAGCAGGTCGAGGCACTGTACAGGTTCCTAGTCCCTACACTCCCTGTGCTATGACCAGGGGTTGCAGGAATCTTGATGAAAGCTCCTCCGCTGCGCTGTAGCCCATATCAGGGGAAGATGTCCTCCAAGGGAGTTACTGAAGGCCCATCCGTCACCGGGTTGACGCTACACCGGGTCTTCGGACGGGTGACCCCCCCCAGCCTCCTCACCTCAGATGCGGGTCCCCTCGCAAGGGGCGCCCTGGAGCAACTTCACCCTCGCGGGACCCAGTCGGAGTCACCGGGTCCCAGGCCTCCTTAATAGTACCTCACCCCAGGCTGAAGGTGCCCGGGATGGACTCCATCTTCGTTCCGGCCAGGCCTTGGGCGCCTAGGCCGGAACCTTGAACCGCCCGCACCCAGGCCTAAGGTGCCTGGGTGCGTGAAGAGATGATCCTCCCCAAAAGACCTCGTGGCGAGGGCGTCTCCCCCTTTTATCTCCTCCCATCGACACCACGGCGGGTTCCCCGTCCCAGCCGTACCATCTCCAGGAAGGGACAAAGAAGGGTAGCACTGTGGTAGTGATTCTACCTCGAGCCAGTAGGTACACTGACACCCACTGGTCAAAGAGAATATTACACCACCCAATCCTCCACGAATAAGAAAAAGGGGTCTAATCCCTGACATAATTACACACCTGGGTCTCTCTAACCCCAGGTGTATCCCACTAACTTTTAAGACCCCGCTACACACTCCCCCTGGTGATTTGACGCTGGTCCCCAGCGTCAGGTGCACACCCATGTCTCCCAAGGAGTGGTGACATGAAGTGGGCCCCAGAGGCTATCCCTCAAATTTTGGATACTGTATGTGCCAAGACCTGCTCAACAGAAAAGGGAACTATAAAACATTAAAACTTTTGTATAAAACATCTGTCATGTACACATATACAATCCCTCCCGTCACTGTCTAAGAACCACCCCATACTCAGTAGTCTTGACCGACGAATCTCCTGCAGAAGGGAAACAAACAAAAAAAACACATCCTAACACTCTGTGTTAACTTGGCATGAGTGGGTCCGTCAGCCGAGAGACCCACTCACTCCAATAAGTAAGTAATGCATGTGTAACATTTTCAAACATTCGTTGCACAACACTGCCACCTGGTGACAGCGCGGCGGTAATGACACTTGGTGAGATCTTCATTCTTCCTGCTTTCCTACTCTAACTCTGCCCCAAAAGTCTCTGCCTTTGGCACATGAAGAAAAGGGAGAAAAAAAAACAACAGCTCCCAAATCTCCAGTGAGTAAAAGAAAAGCCCAAATCAAAACAAAAGTAGGGCACAGTTCTAGGCGTCTGGGAATGTCTCTTTCAGAAAGTTTCAACAGCAACAAGATAGGAGCTCACTTCTCCTATAAGTAGAACCTTGGATCCGGCAGAAACAGGGGCTTCAGGTGCCCGTCAAACATTTCCACCGAATACTCGACATCCTCTCCTTCTTTCCTGCAGATGAGCACCTTATCGGCATGAATATGGCGCCCAAGTCTCCAATCAGCTCTGCAGTCCTTGAACTTTTTAGACACAGGCGGCGAACATGACAGGTATCGCCTGGCATGGGGTACTTTAAGCTTTTCCCAAACAAACTCGTCATACCACCTTGGTCGCAGGACCTCGACTTCATACAATAAGTCCCGAGGCAAGTAGGGGTACTCCCACCCATATTCACGGGCGACTCTCTGGGAGAAAAGTCTCTGCAACCTGGCTAGAGGCGGCATCACATCTCGCTCACCTTCTCCTGGCTGCACGATGGCCTCCGGGTGCCGAGGTACCTTCACCATCTCGGGTTTCTTTGTCTTTGGTGCCCGCAACGAAGCACGCTGCATCCCCAACATCAGAGCGGGTGATGTAGTTGAATGCGGGAAGTTGGTCGGAGGACTAGATTTCCTCGAGAACTCCGGGGCCTTCACCCGGAGCGTACTGTCTTCTATGGACATGGGGGAATCCTGCGGTTTACTCAGCACAGGTAGTGGGCGTCTGTCCCAGCCCTTCCGGTGAAACAGTTCGTCTATCTCTACGTCATCCCCACAGTCTGACAATGACTCTAAGTCGGAGGTGTCATACATCTCAGCGGGAAGGTAGTCTCTAGTAGACGGAAGGCTACCCTCCCTTGCGGGCTCCACCAACTGTGGACCCCCGACACCTCCAACCAACACCACAGTCCCAGCCCCTGGCTCACCTGGACCTTCTGAAGAACTGGGATGTCCGGGACTCTCTTCTCTACCGGCGTCATCCAGGCCAGGCAAGCGGCGGGGTGAAACTCGACCACGACCATAGGATGCCTGTACCAGGCCGACTTTCCTCTTCGGAGGTGGGAGCAGGGAGTCTGTAGTGACCGAAGCAGTGTCCTCGGATTTTTCTCTCTCAGTCTCTGGTTGGGCAGTCACTTCGCCCTGGTCAGCGCGCACGGGAAACTCCGCAAAGGCTTTGATCTCTCCCTCCGGAGTGGCGGTTCCTGTGATGCAGTTGAGGCGTAGGGCCCGGGGCCTTTCCGTGTGTGGTTCAACCTCAAAAAGAAACTCCTTGCATGCTTCGCATCGCCCGAATGGCTTTAGTTGGACCACCAGTCCCGAGCATCCGGGACAGATCACACCGAGGGCCTCCGTGTCTCTGCGAGGGCCTCCGTGTCTCTGCATGAATACAGAGCCAACTGTCCTCGGGGCCTGAGCCTTATCCCCGTGTCTGTAATGGGTGCAGCAAATGCAGTCATCTTGAAAGGATAAGGTACCGGCATCCACGGGGAGCCTGAGTTCGCTCCGACCACTTGCTGCTCCATCACGCGCTGACCTCGCGCCGGAGTCTCCACGTGTATCTCCGCACGTGGCCAGACTCCTCCCACGACTTGCACGTTTTCGCGGGCTTCCTTCAGTCTCCTCCCACGAATTGCGCAGTCATGGGGTGCCTCGTGGCGCAGTGCAGCAAAAGTCCCCACATGTAGTTCGTCACACGGCTGGACTCCTCCCTCTTCCCGCTCTTTCTGCATGGGCCTCTCCCGGTTTTTCAGGGAAATTTCCACGACTTCGAGCACAGGGACGCACTTTGGCCAATCACATGGCCGACCTGCTCGGACCTCCTCCGGGCAGCAAAGTTCAAACACAGCCGTTCCAAACCTCAGGGTCAACACACATTTCATCCCGGACCGACGAGCCCCCACGTGTAGCGGCCTCACCCCGACCTCTTTAACTAGGGGTATGTCGAGCGACAGAGTGAGGTGCGCTACGGCCCATGTCCTCCCCATAGATGTGGGTGAGGTGAAGGCCAGTACCAATCTTTTCCTCGGGTCAAATGTGTGCTGGTTACGAGGGTCAGTCCTTCCGTGCCAGAATCTCCCTTTGTTCCCATCGACAGAGTCCATACACCCATCAAAGTCCAAACTCAGGTTTATTGCGTATCTCCACATACAGTCAATGCAACGGCATGATACGATGGGGGAAGCAGGTCGAGGCACTGTACAGGTTCCTAGTCCCTACACTCCCTGTGCTATGACCAGGGGTTGCAGGAATCTTGATGAAAGCTCCTCCGCTGCGCTGTAGCCCATATCAGGGGAAGATGTCCTCCAAGGGAGTTACTGAAGGCCCATCCGTCACCGGGTTGACGCTACACCGGGTCTTCGGACGGGTGACCCCCCCCAGCCTCCTCACCTCAGATGCGGGTCCCCTCGCAAGGGGCGCCCTGGAGCAACTTCACCCTCGTGGGACCCAGTCGGAGTCACCGGGTCCCAGGCCTCCTTAATAGTACCTCACCCCAGGCTGAAGGTGCCCGGGATGGACTCCATCTTCGTTCCGGCCAGGCCTTGGGCGCCTAGGCCGGAACCTTGAACCGCCCGCACCCAGGCCTAAGGTGCCTGGGTGCGTGAAGAGATGATCCTCCCCAAAAGACCTCGTGGCGAGGGCGTCTCCCCCTTTTATCTCCTCCCATCGACACCACGGCGGGTTCCCCGCCCCAGCCGTACCATCTCCAGGAAGGGACAAAGAAGGGTAGCACTGTGGTAGTGATTCTACCTCGAGCCAGTAGGTACACTGACACCCACTGGTCAAAGAGAATATTACACCACCCAATCCTCCACGAATAAGAAAAAGGGGTCTAATCCCTGACATAATTACACACCTGGGTCTCTCTACCCCCAGGTGTATCCCACTAACTTTTAAGACCCCGCTACATTCTCAACTGCTTATATTTTGTTATGATTTGGACTAGACATTTGTAAGGAAAACTGCACAGGTATAAGCAGGGCTGCTGTTAGACCAGGGCTGCTGGGGACCCGTATAGCCTAGCTGATGGGGACAGTGAACCAAGCCTAACAGTCGGCTCCAGCCGCATGAAGAAACCATTTATTCATGCAACCAGAATACTGTACCTGTGAGACTAAGCCTTTAACCACTTTGCGCCCGCGCTATAGACAAAAGACGTCTAAAGCGCGGCGCTCAATTGCCGGGAGGGCGTCCCTGGACATCCTCCTGTTTACTTGTTCCCTGCACGCTGCCGCAGATTGGGGAAAATCTGTGCCCGCCGCGTCACGCAGGTGCCGATGCGCGTGCCTGGTGGCCACGATGTCCGCCAGGTACCCGCGATCAGCCGTTACAGAGCCAGGGACGTGGATCTCTGTGTGTAAACACAGAGATCCACGTCTTGTAAGGGAGAGGAGACCGATGGTGTGTCCCTTGTACATAGGGACACCGATCGGTCACCTCCCCCAGTCAGTCCCCTCCCCCCACAGTAAGAATCACTCCCAGGGAACACATTTAACCCCTTGATTGCCCCCTAGTGTTAGCCCCTTCCCTGCCAGTCACATTTATACAGTAATCAGTGCATATTTATAGCCATGTTCGCTTTATATATGTGAATGGCCCCAAAATAGTGTCAAAAGTGTCCGATCTGTCTGCCGCAATATCACAGTCCTGACAAAAATCGCAGATCGCCGCCATTACTAGTAAAAAAACAAAAAAAAAATCATAAATATATCCCCTATTTTGTAGGCGCTATAACTTTTGCGCAAACCAATCACTATATGCTTATTGTGATTTTTTTTACCAAAAATATGTAGAAGAATACATATCGGCCTAAACTGAGAAAAAAAACGTTTTTTTTTTTTTTAAATGGATATTTATTATAGCAAAAAGTTAAAAATATTGTTTTTTTCAAATTTGCCAGTCTTTTTTTGTTTATAGTGCAAAAAATAAAAACCGCAGAGATGATCAAATACCGCCAAAAGAAAGTGCCATTTTTGGAAAAAAAAGTATGTCAATTTTGTTTGGGAGCCACGTCGCACTGCTGCGCAATTGTCATTCAAAGCGTGACAGTGCTGAAAGCTGAAAATTAGCCTGGGCAGGAAAGGGGTGAAAATGCCCGGTATTGAAGTGGTTAATTATGTTTTTTTATTATTATTTACAATTTTCAAACAGCCTTGTGGAGGTTGGTGAAATGTCAGGGGTCTAAACAGACACCCAGCATCTCACTTTTGAGACAGAGATAGAGCATTTGTAAACACAGGGAAGGCCACAGGGGGGTTTGTTCTAGTATTTATGCCCACTCCTACTGCTCTGGGCCCCCCCCCCGGTTGAATTTATGGGGCCTGGGCCCCTCTTATCAGCAAGCCCTGGGTACAAAGATTTACATGATTGTATTATCGCTGAACCAACATCTTAGCCCAGAGAGTAGATGGTGGCCTAAACAAATAAGGCTCAGTCTTTCTGGAGATAATAACAGATAAAGGCATTGTCGGGGGGGGGGGGGGGGTACTGTGAACTCTATTACCTGGAAGTAATAAAAGATTATGCTAGCTATACAAACATAGATTTCTCTCGTTCAGCCCTCCCGTGTTTGTCTGAATACCTGAACAGTGACAGCATCTGATAGATCTCAGTTATTGATCGGCTGACAATTTCTCAGCATGCTCTGTCAATTTGTCAATCAACGTTTGTCGAGCCACAATGTCTGACCCCAATGTAGGCTCTACAACCCCCATTGGAGACTGGTTTCAGAAAAGACCACTCTCATTATACACGCCCTTCCAAATTTTTCCTGTATCTTCTCTCAACCTACAGCTTTTGAAACATTGTGTCAGAGAACTCATCTTGCCGGACATGTTGTTCGTTGCCTTGGTGCGCGGCCACGCCCGCCAATGCGCGCTGATGTGTGCATTCCATTGCGCGCTGTTGTGCATGCTCCTGTGCGCGCTGGTTCACGTCCCGGACTACGGGCGCACGCGCCCGTGCGTGATGGTGTGCCTGTGCACGCGCGGCACGTGCCTGTGCACGCGCGGCACATGCGTGCGTCGATGCGCGCCAAACAGTCCATTTAAACCCCTGGAATACTTCAGACCGGTGCTGTCTGATCTGCAGCTCCCTGTGTACCCTGCCCCTGCTATTTGCCGGAACCATGACCTACTGACCACCCGGCTTGTTACTTGGACTTTTCCTGCCTTCCGCCTGCATCTGACCACGGCTTGCCTTTGACCCTGAACCTGCCTGCTCCTCTCTGTACCACGTTGTCTGACCATTGCCAACCTTGCCTGTTATTTGACCATTCTTCCCTGCACCTGCCCAGCTTCACTCTCCAGTATACCTGCCTACCTGCCTGCAGCTTGTGTGGTTCTTCTCCCCTTCTGCATCCAGATCCTGAGCCGTTGTCCAGCAACTACTCACCAGGCTCTCTTACCCTTCCGCACTCCTGTGCCTCCTGTCTTCACTACCAGGGGCCGCGAGAGACCTTCCTCTGCTCCATTGGGCTCGTCGATCAGGTACATGCAAGTCTGACACATTGCTTCTTCAAACAACACCTCTAACTCACACCGTTTCCTACATATGTTTTCAATTCTTTCTTCTTTAACCCATCCAACCCTACATCCCTATACTTCTGTTTGGAAGAAAGAACTGCAGACTGTTATCTCTCCAGAGGAAAGGGTTACATTTGGATTCACAAATTATCTGCGGCCATAAAAGTACAATTTTTTTTTTCAAATTTATTACCAGAAGGTTAAGATGCCCGGGTGCCCACAAGCATGTCTTTCCATTCAACTCCAATACCTGCTGGAGATGTCACAACTCTAAAGGTAACATGACACATATGGTGGAATTGTCCGTAATCAAGGCATTCTGGACTAAAATCCTCAACATTTATTGTAAGGTTATGGTGACACAAATACTTTTCTCCTCTAAAATAGCCTTGCTCTCCATGATTACAGGCTCAATCTCACTTGCCAAGAAAGACTTCCTCTGACATTTTCTCACCACTGCAAGATTGGTTATTCCCCGATACAGGTAATCAACAAACATATCCTCCCTTGCAGAATGAGTTTTAGAATTGCACACTATCTAGGACCTGGAATATCTGTTATCACAGGACACCAACAGATTGGAACACTTCAGGAAAACGTAGGCTTCTTGGTCTATGTTCCAACTCTTTGCTGCATTCCAAGACTGTATTGCTGACTATGACTAACATTCCGGTGCCATTCTAGAGCCATGGTGGAGTATTAGCCTTTCTCCCATTCTCTTCTACCCATACTTGTATTATCTTTTATTTCCCCACTACAAATGATTACAGTGATGCTTTACTACTTTTGCTAGCCTTGCCCTCTATCTATATTGTGTTCCAGAATTACCAAAAATGGCACCTGGAAGCTGAAGTTTAACCTAACTGGTTTGATTCTATTACTCTCCATTATTATGTACATGCATACTAGTACCTCTGTTTATGCCTACAATTTAATAGTTCTGTAATATACCTGTACATGTATTGTATGTGTAGCGCTACCCCCACAGGAGCCACTGGTGAATATATTTATCTCCAACCCTGTAGAGCCAGGCACATGAATTTTTCACTCTCTCTCACTGGAGGTAAGAAACAGTCCTTGCAGCTTTGTTTGTTTGTTTTTTTTTTTTATTAGGAGGATTAAACTTGGATGGGGTAAGGGTTCTTATGGGATGGCCATTTGATCAACACAGAAACTCTTCAGGGACTCAACTAACTATATACATCCAGTATAAATACTTCTCCTCTTCTACCTCCAGCACAGACTTTCTTGTAGAACTACATCTCCCAGGACCAGCTAGTCTCAGTCGGATCTAAGCGAATGACCTTTGCAGGCAGGGACCGCAGGCCCATTTGGTAGTGCAGCAAAAATAGAGGTCTTTGGTGCTAGCTGTCCTATTCCTGTGGCTACTGCTCCCAGTACCATCTCTTCAGGCACTGCAAGCCCGCTTGGCTACAGCTGCCCCTTTTACTAGCCCTCCTGGCTGCTTTTCCACAGTCCTCCCAGACTGACTCTGCATTCATCCCAGACTGCTTGCATCCAGTCCCTTCAGGCATGCCTCTAAGTTCGCTGACTGCAACACTCACCAGCCCTACTGGCTGTCTTCCTCCATGGAGATTTTTATGGCCGTGTCCTCCTGCTGTCCTCTCCTTGCTCCCGTGCCTCCTGGTCAGGATCCCCCTGTGTGTCATGAAGAGGGGTCCCTTCTGCACCTAAACCTAGGCCTGAGTTCACCCCCCCCCCCAGAATAGGGGGTTACTCTCAAAGGCCTCCAACAGCCTAACACTCCATCTTCATCTTCCACCCAAAATCCACACTGCTCCAGCTGGGCTGACCCTGATGCCTTTGAGAGTAACCCCCTAGTCTGGGGGGGGGGGGGGTGAACTCAGGCCTGGGTTTAGGTGCAGAAGGGACCCCTCTCCATGGCTCAGGTAAGTGGGTATGTGGGGCTTGGGAAATTGCACCATGTGCTATAATATTGTAAATATAGTGTAACTAGAAGCATTGTCTAAAATGTGGCCTTAACACGTAAGCATTTATCATGAAAACATATCTGATTCTAGGCCCATTTCAAAGCAAATCTTTCACAAATCCGTGAGTATAAAAAGATTTATACTAGGAAGTATTAGTTCCAGCAGTTGGTCTGCAGAAAAGATATAATAAAATGCGATGGAATGAAGTATTCAATGTCACTGAACTGGTAATTCCATGCAGCCTCTTATGCCCTGTAAACACGATCGGATTTCCGATGGAATAAAATACGATTAAATTTTCCGTCGGAACTCCGATGAAGCTGACTTCCATCAGTCTTGCATACACACCATCAGACAAAATTCCAACCGTCAAAAACGCCGTGACGTAAAACACTCCGACAAGCCGAGAAAAGTTCAATGCTTCTGAGCATGCGTCGACTTGATTCTGCGCATGCGTGGGTTTTTTCTCCGTTGGAGTTCCACACAGACGATCGGAATTTCCTATAGTTTTTTTTTCCATCGGAAAAATTTAAAACATGTTCTATTTTTTTTACACCGATTGAAAAAAGTCCGATGGGGCCCATACACGATCGGTTTTTCCGATGAAAAAAGTCCATCAGACTTTTTTCATCTGAAAAAACGATCGTGTGTACAGGGCATTACAGCTGTGCAGAGTGACAGGACTGACCACATACACTGGATAGACTCCACCTTAGCAAAATTGAAATGTCATAAGCTCATTAATGACATTACCTTCTGAAGGAAGTTGAACTTTACACAAAACTGTTTTTTTTTTCTGTTTGGGTGAAGCAAAGCTGGCCGTACACTGTGGAATTTCCTTTAAAATTTTTCATTTTAAGAACATTTGTTTGAGTTTCTAATTGTTAGTGGGTCCACTGGACGTTTGTTTTGACTATAGTGACAAGCAGTTCGAAGGATCAGAGTGAACGAAAAGTTCTTAAATGAACAAAATTTCGAACAATGAATGTGGTTTTCATACGAGAAAATCTATTCACTCTGTAGCACCCTGATGTTTAGGCAGGGCTGCTATTGAATTTAGTTGCCAGGCAATAGTTGCCTTGGCCAATTGTTAGGAGATCTATTGATTTGCCCCTAATTCTGGAATTGCTGCATTTCTCTCTTCTGTCACTAGGTGGCCTGGTAGCTGGTGACATTGGATAAGACAAGGGCCTAGCAAGGACAGATTATGAATGAATGGGGTATCTCAGCCAATTGGGCAGGGATTTTCTTGGGTCCCTTGGCCTGCTGGGAGAGCCTATTTATTTGGGTGGAGTCAGGTGATCGGGGTTCTGTGCCACCCGGATGGCTGTCTGGGTAGACGTGTGTCGTATTGTCCCGGACTGCTAGGCCCGAAACCTAAGGCCTATCCCGGGGACATCTGGCTGCTAGGCTGTCTGAGGGCCTATCCAGAAGGAGGAGAAGCAGCATAGGGTTGGGACTGTGGGCTTGTAGTCCAACCAAAAGTAACGGTTCTGCCGACCCGGGAACCCGTTGTGGTCAGAGGTAGAGGGGAATCTGTCGCCACTAAGGGACCATTAACCTTGTTACCAGAGACTACTGTGAGTAAGTTGAGGCCAGTACCAGAGCAGACTTCTCGCCAGCCGGGGATGGTGAAGAAGTGGGAAAACTCTGGTGAGACTAGCAGTCAGAGGCAGCAGTGCCTTAGATCTCACTCTTCAGATATACAGTACAACTGTGAGGCTACAGAATAGCTGTGCCTTGGCACAGGAAACACACTGATATTTTCAGGAGTAATTCAAGGCAAAGGGCTAATTTTCAGGGTACTGTTTTGGCACAAATAACATTTCTAGATGTTCCCTATAAGGCGGCAAATCTTCACTTTCATGAGTTCAGTAGCACTATAAGAGCTTGGATTGTCTCCCGAATGCAGAACTTGAGTCGGGATAACATGACCAGTAAACTTATATAATAGAAAGTTGTGTGAGCTACACTAATATTTGCAAATCCTTTAACCCTTTTGCTGCCAGAGTAGATTTTTTTCTTTATTTGTGTTTGCATATTAAAATGCACATCTAAGGCCTAAAGATTTGTTAAAACAAGCATTATATATTTTCTGAACGCAGAGGCACTGGTCTTATGATGCACAATATTAGCACAGAAGTTTATAAAGCATATATTTACAAAAAAAATACTAGAGTTAATCCTAATGTACAAAAATGCAATATATTACCCATTTTTTGTAAAATATAAAATATGAGGTTGTTTCGAGTAATTAGATACCCAGCATATCATATTATAGGTCATCAGTTTAGAGTTATCACTTTCACTCCAGCGTGCACAGGAATTTTTACCATATGTAGTGCAGTTGCTAGTTATGTACATAGCCGCACCTGACACGTGTTTATGTATAAATGCATGGGGGCTTTACATTTTTTTTGCAATTTAGCTTTATAAAACTTTTTTTTTCTTTTTTTTTTTACATAACTTTATTGCTTTGACATGGGGACTAATAGCCCCCGGTGTTGAAGTGTATATTTTGTGACAATTCTTGTTAATGAGACATCAGGGGTTTATGGATGACTTGTCTTCCCTGCAAGCCAATAGAACACAGATTGCATACCTCCCAACTGTCCCTGATTTTGAGGGACTGCCGCTAATTGTCCCTCTTTCCTTCTCATTTATCCCTCATTTTGGTTTGATCTATATAGTTGTATATAAAATGCACTATTTATCTTTCAAACAGTGTTTCACATTGCTAAACCTTTCATCCAATTTCTAAATTGTTGCATTTGTAAATTTCAAAAGCCAATATAAAGAAATGGTAGTGGTAAGAAAAAAGCACTTGTGGGTTTAACAAATCTTTATTTTTTTTTAGAATTCTCCTTTAAGGGGGTGTGGAAGGGGTGTGTGTCCTATGCCTACATACTTCTGCTAATAAGTGTCCCTTGTTCCCATCTAAAAAAGTTGGAAGGTATGAGATCGTACGCCATTAGCTCTTTTCCTGGTCAGCGCCAGGTAATGACAGCTCTAAGCTAAGAAGTGACATCATTAATGTCGCTTCCTGGTTCATAAACTGGAGGGGTGTAGCCCCCCATCCCTATCCAGAACATCTAGATTAGGGTTTTTAAAACCAGGGTTCCATGGTACCCTAGGGTTCCTACAAAGGTTAATAGGGGTTCCTTGAGCAATGACTAATTTTTGCGTCTCAGATAAGTTCCCACTGGTACCATTGATCTTTTTAGCTATCTTTAAGGGGGTAATTCTTCCCAAAGACCACAAATGTAAGGAACATTCTTACCACTGACCATCACACTAATGTATCACGAGTAGGGATGAGCCAAACAACCCCCCAGTTCGGTTCGCAGCAGAACATGAGAACAGGCAAAAAAATTGTTTGAACACGTGAACACCGTTAAAGTCTATGGGACACAAACATGAAAAATCAAAAGTGCAAATTTTAAAGGTTAATATGCAAGTTATTGTCATAAAAAGTGTTTGGGGACCCGGGTCCTGCCCCAGGGGACATGTATCAATGCAAAAAGAAGTTTTAAAAACTGCAGTTTTTTTGGGAGCAGTGATTTTAATAATGCTTAAAGTGAAACAATAAAAGTGAAATATTCATTTAAACTTCATACCTGGGGGGTGTCTATAGTTTGCCTGTAAAGTCACGCTTGTTTCCCATGTTTAGAACTGTCCCTGCACAAAATGTCATTTCTAAAGGAAAAAAAGTAATTTAAAACTACTCGCAGCTATAATGAATTGTCGGGTCCCGGCAATACAGATATAAGTCATTTAAAAAAACGAACCAAAATGTAAAAAAAAAATGCGTGGGGATTCCCCCCAAATTCCATTACCAGACCCTTCAGGTCTGGTATGGATATTAAGGGGAACCCTGCGCCAATTTAAAAAAAAATGGCGTAGGGGTCCCCCTCAAAATCCATACCAGACCCTTCAGGTCTGGTATGGATTTTAAGGGGGACCCCGCACCAAAATGTAAAAAAAAATGGCGTGGGGTTCCCCCCAAAAATCCATACCAGACCCTTATCCGAGCACGCAACCTGGCAGGCCGCAGGAAAAGAGGGGGGGACGAGAGTGCGCCCCCCCCTCCTGAACCGTACCAGGCCACATGCCCTCAACATGGGGAGGATGTCCCCATGTTGATGGGGACAAGGGCCTCATCCCCACAACCCTTGCCCAGTGGTTGTGGGGGTCTGCGGGCGGGGGGGCTTATCGGAATCTGAAAGCCCCCTTTAACAAAGGGGACCCCCAGATGCCGGCCCCCCCTTTGTGAATTGGGAATGTGGTGCATTGTACCCCTACCATTTCACCCAAAAAAGTAAGAAAAAGTGAAAAAAAAACACACACACACAGCTTGGGACAAGTCCTTTAATAAAAAATAAAAAAAATAAAATCCAACGGCGTAATCCTTCTATGAGTCCGGCCCGCCGATACGAATGATACAGCCTCCTCCATAGGAGGCCCCCGGCCGAATGACGCGCGACCCGTCTGACAGTTCTTTTATTTATTTTTTTCCAAATTGTTGCTCTTTTTTTGTTTTTAGCCCAAAAAATAAAAACCGCAGAGGTGATCAAATACCACCAAAAGAAAGCTCTATTTGTGGGGGAAAAAGGACATAAATTTTGTTTGGGTACAGTGCCGCCGACCGCACAATTGTCAGTTAAAGCGTCGCAGTGCCGAATTGCAAAAAATGGCCCGGTCAGGAAGGGGGTAAATTCTTCCAGGGCATTCTCTAATGAAGGGAAGCAGCTAGAGGAGGATTTCCTTGTGGCTCAAAGTGCATTATTAATAAATGGCTACTATGTGGTCATGCACTCACAGAAGGTGGGCATTGCAAAGGCATATTTCACTTGCCAATCAGCACATAAAAAGCACGCAGGATAGAAACACAAAAAAGCAGGATAAAAAGTATTTAACTTTGCATTATTACTGTATTTCAATGTTTCTTTTTACATTCTATCCCTCTGGTATTTGGTGCCAGTTTAAAAGCATCAGCTGCAGTGTATTAACCTCATTCACGTGGCACTTCACGTGGAAGACAAACAGAAATGTCAGACCAGCTGCCTGGAGGACAATGTTAGTTTAAGCACTTGTTTAACCTGTATGTGTACATATACGGGTAACTTGCTGGCACAGGGTATGTGTGTGCATCCAGTGGGAGGACTAACAGCAGGATTAAGGGTATTTTCTCCATACAGGTTCCCCATTTACACCTGTACACAAGCAGTTTAAAATCCATCAACTTTTTTTCTTCACCTTAAAGTGAACCTATCAACATAATTTCAACATATTTTTTCCCGTTAAATGCATGCATGTGTTAGCTAGAGCTAGCTAGAGCTTAACCACTTCCCGCCCAGTCAATAGTGAATTGACGTCTGGGAAGTGGTTGCATTATCGATACTGGACGTCATATGACGTCCTGCAGGATAATGCCTTGCGCGCGCCCGCGGGGGCGCGCAGCGCGGTGATCGGGGACGGCATGTGTCCCTCGGACACAGCGCTTCCCCGATCACGGTAAACAGCCAATTTCATTGGCTGTTTACCATGTGATCGGCTGTGTCAAAGTCACAGCCGATCACCTGTCAAAACAAACTCGGCGGCGCGCTCCGTGCGCGCCGCCACAGGCTTGCAGAGCGGGGATCGGGGAAGGCGAGTGTCCCTTGGACACAGCGCATCCCCGATCAGAGTAAACAGCCAATGAATTGGCTGTTTACCACGTGACCGGCTGTGTCCAATCACAGCCGGTCACAAATGTAAACAAACTCCACAGGAGTTACTACCTGATCCCTGCTCTCTCCTCACACACCGATCTGTGAGGAGAGAGAAGAGATCAGTAAGTTAGCTCAGTGTAGTTTGTCTACATAAGTTTACAGTGCACAACATGCCCCCCCCCCATAAAGAGGACCTGTCACACAGCCCAGCACATCAATCAGCCCAGCCAATCAGCCCATCTGTCAATCAGCCCATCTGTCAATCAATCAGCCCATCTGTCAATCAATCAGCCCATCTGTCAATCAATCAGCCGATCTGTCAATCAATCAGCCGATCTGTCAATCAATCACCCCACCTGTCAATCAATCAGCCCATCTGTCAATCAATCAGCCCATCTGTCAATCATCTGTCACAGGCCCACCTCCATCGGTACCGCCATTGGCACCGCCACACAGGCTACCAGTGCCGCCATCGGTACCAGTACCACCACCAGTACCGCTACCAGGCCCAGCATCTATACTGCCACACAGGCCCGCTACCAGTATCACCACTAGTGCCGCCATCGGTACCACCACCAGTACCACCACCCGTACCACTGTCGGTAGTGCCACCACCACCTGTACCACCACCTGTACCGCCATCGGTACCATCACCACCCGTACCGCCATTGGTACCACCACCACCTGTACCGCCATCGGTACCACCATCACCTGTACCGCCATCGGTACCACCACCACCCATACCGCCATCGCTACCACCACCACCCGTACCGCCACCTGTACCGCCATCGGTACCGCCGCCACCACCACCACCCGTACCGCCATTGGTACCACCACCACCTGTACCGCCATTGGTACCACCACCACCCATACCGCCATCGGTACCACCACACAGGCCCACCACTAATACCTCCATCGGTACTACCACACAGACCGCCACCACTACCACCAGCAGTACCATTACACAGGCCCACCAATAAGCACTGCCATAATGTCCCAAAGGGTTTACACACCTGAGGAGGCATATGCCATTCTTGCAATGTCGGATGATGAGAGCAGCGGGGAGCTCCCATTATCTGATTCTGGTTCGGAATACGAGCCAGTGGAGGATAGTGGCTCAGAGTCCGAGTCCCCGGAGGAAACCGTCCCTCCCAAAAGAATGCGATCGGCACCAAGATCAGCACCAAGATCAGCACCAAGATCAGGAGAACTGCCCACCACCAGCAGCGCCATACCCCAGGAAGAGGAGCCCAGTACAAGCAATGGAAATGCACGCCCAACCCGAAGAATCCAGCCCCAATCCTACCTTCCCGATGCCCTGGCAAACCCCTTATGGTTGCCTGCCAACTCAGGATCCGCTATCATCCCCCCTTTCACCGCACAGCCAGGTGTGCAGCCCGACACTACAAATTTTTCTAAATTTGATTATTTTTGTTTATTTTTCCCACAAGATTTGCTGCAGAATATAGTGGATCAAACGAATCTGTATGCATCCCAATTTATTGCTGCCAACCCCGATTCTTCCTACGCCCCATGTTCCAGTGGCGGCGTCTAACATTGGAGGAATTTAAATTATTTTTGGGCCTTATGTTCAATATGGGGCTTACAAAAAAGAACGAAGTCCATTCATATTGGTCCAAACGCCCCATCCAACACATGCCCATATATTCCGCTGTCATGTCCAGGAAAAGATACGACATGATTATGCGCTTTCTCCACTTCAATGACAATTCACAGTGCCCTCCCCGAGATCATCCCAACTACGACAAATTGTACAAGATACGCCCCCTAATCAATGCCTTTTCCCAGCGGTTTGAAGAAGTTTTCATCCCAGACCAAAAAATTTGTGTGGACGAGTCCCTCGTACATTTCACCGGCCAACTGCAGTTCAAGCAGTACATACCAAGCAAGAGAGCCAGGTATGGGTTAAAATTAAATAAATTATGTGATCGAGCCACTGGATACGTCTGCAAATTCAGGATCTACGAAGGCAAAGACTCCCAGCTCCAGCCCCGTGATTGCCCCACATATATTGGAACCAGTGGGAAAATTGTCTGGGAGTTGGCATACCCCCTGTTCGGAAAAGGTTACCATTTATATGTTGATAATTATTATACCAGCCTGCCCCTTTTTCGCCACCTTTACAGTAAACAAACCCCGGCCTGCGGTACCTTAAAAAAAAAACAGAAGGGATTCCCACAAAATTTATTGACAAAAAAATTGCGACCTGGAGAATCGGCATCCATGAGGAACGAGGAGGTGTTGGCCATGAAGTGGAGGGACAAGAAAGATGTCCACATCCTCTCTACGATCCACAATGACACCATGGTGGAGATCCCAAGAAGACGCGGCTCCATTGTAAAGCCCGAATGTGTCCACGACTACAATTTGTACATGGGGGGGTGGATTTAAACGACCAGATGCTACAGCCCTACTTATCAACCAGAAAGTCCCGTTATTGGCACAAAAAAGTTGCGTTTCACCTGTTTCACATGGCCCGTTTTAATTCGTTTGTCTGCTACCAAAAAGCAACTCAAAATCACCGACTCCACTACCTCCAATATATCGAAGATATCATCGATGCCCTCATTTACCAACAAGATCCCGCCCCAGGAAGCATTCGCTCTGATAGTGTGAGTCGGCTTCACGAGCGACACTATCCCTTTAGCATCCCCCCCACAGAATCTGGAAGAAGACGCCAAAAGAAATGCCGTGTATGCAGCAGAGGAGGAGTAAGAAGAGACACCAGCTATTATTGTCCCGATTGTCCCTCCCAACCTGGCCTGTGCATTGGAAATTGCTTCAAAAATTATCATACATCCATTAGTTCCCCTTATTATTAACAGACTGCCATTTCCCTATTTGCCTGCTACCATGTTACTAACTACCTTCCATGTTAATTAACTGACCCTGGCCTGTTTACCGACGACGTCTTTGCTTGCCGATTTAAACCACGTTTCTGACCTCCACATGCACCAACCTCAGCCTGTTTACCGACGATGCCTCTGCCTGCCGATTTAAACCACGTTTCTGACTTCCACGTGTACCGACCTTGGCCTGTTAATCGACCATGTTTTTGCCTGCCACTTGGACTGATCTTTTGGCCATCTACTTTTAGTACACAGGGGTCTTACATATGTGAGGGGCTTCAGAATAGCGTTCTGAGTAGAGAAAACCAGTTTTTCGTTTTCTGTGCTCCAAGAACAGGGTCTGGTTGCCCGGAGGCTTCAAAGCGATTTGGGTGGGAGAAGCCTCTACCCCTGTCCCCCTGACCCTAAGCTTGATGGTCCTTCCTGCTGCCTGGACCAATAATTTGGCTGTGCTGACCATATTACTGCCTGTAATGACCCATGACATTATGGACCATGTTTCTTCCTGCTGCTTGGACCAATACTTTGGCTGTGTTGACCATATATCTGCCTGCTGCCTCTACTGACTTTGGACAGCATTTCTGCCGGGACACCTCTGCCTGCTACCTGGACCTGTGCTTTGGCTGTGCTCTGGCTGTGCTGACAGTATCTCTGCCTGTGCGAACTATGGACAGTATTCCTGCCTGCTGCCTGGATGATTGCTTTTGCTGTCGCTGACCTCATCCCTGCCTGCTGCCTGGACCGATGCTCTCCTCTGTGGACCACTGCACTTCTAAAACCACAGGTAATCTTTTGTTATTTGGTATGTACCTGCTATGTGTTAGATATATGAAGGGCCTTCAAAAATGTGATCGGTAGTCAGAAAATGATATGTGCAATTAATGCTGCTAGAATGCCTGGAGGTGCTACTTGGATGTTGGGCCTCTGTATGTGGCCAGGCTGTGTAAAAGTCTCAAACATGTGGTATCGCCATACTCAGGAGGAGTAGCAGAATGCATTTTGGGGTGTAATTTTTGCTATGTACATATTATGTGTTAGAAATATCTTATAAATTGACAACTTTGTGTAAAAAAAATGCATTTTAATTTTTTCTCCACATTTTCCAAAACCTTCTGGAAAAAAATGAACCGTTCAAAAGACTCATAATGCCTCATAGATTATACGTTGGGGTGTGTGCTTTCCAAAATGGGGTCATTTTGTGGAAAATTCTATTGTCCTGGTGCTCCAGGGCCTTCAAAATTGTAATAGGTGGTTGAGAAAGGATATGTGCGATTTATGCTTGTAGAACGCCTGAAAGTGCTACTTCAATGTTGGGCCTCTGTATATGGCCAGGCTGTGTAAAAGTCTCACACATGTGGTATCGCTATACTCAGGAGGAGTAGCAGAATGCATTTTGGGGTGTTATTTTTGCTATGTATATGCTATGCGTTAGAAATATCTTATAAATGGACAACTTTGTGTAAAAAAAATGCATTTTCATTTTTCTCCACATTTTCCAAAACCTTCTGGAAAAAAATGAACCGTTCAAAAGACTCATAATGCTTCATAGATTATACGTTGGGGTGTGTACTTTCCAAAATGGGGTCATTTTGTGGAAAATTCTATTGTCCTGGTGCTCCAGGGCCTTCAAAATTGTAATAGGTGGTTGAGAAAGGATATGTGCGATTTATGCTTGTAGAACGCCTGAAAGTGCTACTTCAATGTTGGGCCTCTGTATATGGCCAGGCTGTGTAAAAGTCTCACACATGTGGTATCGCTATACTCAGGAGGAGTAGCAGAATGCATTTTGGGGTGTTATTTTTGCTATGTATATGCTATGCGTTAGAAATATCTTATAAATGGACAACTTTGTGTAAAAAAAATGCATTTTCATTTTTTCTCCACATTTTCCAAAACCTTCTGGAAAAAAATGAACCGTTCAAAAGACTCATAATGCTTCATAGATTATACGTTGGGGTGTGTGCTTTCCAAAATGGGGTCATTTTGTGGAAAATTCTATTGTCCTGGTGCTCCAGGGCCTTCAAAATTGTAATAGGTGGTTGAGAAAGGATATGTGCGATTTATGCTTGTAGAACGCCTGAAAGTGCTACTTCAATGTTGGGCCTCTGTATATGGCCAGGCTGTGTAAAAGTCTCACACATGTGGTATCGCTATACTCAGGAGGAGTAGCAGAATGCATTTTGGGGTGTCATTTTTGCTATGTATATGCTATGCGTTAGAAATATCTTATAAATGGACAACTTTGTGTAAAAAAAATGCATTTTCATTTTTTCTCCACATTTTCCAAAACCTTCTGGAAAAAAATGAACCGTTCAAAAGACTCATAATGCTTCATAGATTATACGTTGGGGTGTGTGCTTTCCAAAATAGGGTCATTTTGTGGAAAATTCCATTGTCCTGGTGCTCCAGGGCCTTCAAAAGTGTAATAGGTGGTTGAGAAAGGATATGTGCGATTTATGCTTGTAGAACGCCTGAAAGTGCTACTTCAATGTTGGGCCTCTGTATATGGCCAGGCTGTGTAAAAGTCTCACACATGTGGTATCGTTATACTCAGGAGGAGTAGCAGAATGCATTTTGGGGTGTCATTTTTGCTATGTATATGCTATGCGTTAGAAATATCTTATAAATGGACAACTTTGTGTAAAAAAAATGCATTTTCATTTTTTCTCCACATTTTCCAAAACCTTCTGGAAAAAAATGAACCGTTCAAAAGACTCATAATGCTTCATAGATTATACGTTGGGGTGTGTGCTTTCCAAAATGGGGTAATTTTGTGGAAAATTCTATTGTCCTGGTGCTCCAGGGCCTTCAAAATTGTAATAGGTGGTTGAGAAAGGATATGTGCGATTTATGCTTGTAGAACGCCTGAAAGTGCTACTTCAATGTTGGGCCTCTGTATATGGCCAGGCTGTGTAAAAGTCTCACACATGTGGTATCGCTATACTCAGGAGGAGTAGTAGAATGCATTTTGGGGTGTCATTTTTGCTATGTATATGCTATGCGTTAGAAATATCTTATAAATGGACAACTTTGTGTAAAAAAAATGCATTTTCATTTTTTCTCCACATTTTCCAAAACCTTCTGGAAAAAAATGAACCGTTCAAAAGACTCATAATGCTTCATAGATTATACGTTGGGGTGTGTACTTTCCAAAATGGGGTCATTTTGTGGAATATTCCATTGTCCTGGTGCTCCAGGGCCTTCAAAAGTGTAATAGGTGGTTGAGAAAGGATATGTGCGATTTATGCTTGTAGAACGCCTGAAAGTGCTACTTCAATGTTGGGCCTCTGTATGTGGCCAGGCTGTGTAAAAGTCTCACACATGTGGTATCGCTACACTCAGGAGGAGTAGCAGAATGTATTTTGGGGTGTAGTTGCAATTATGCATATGCTGTGTGAGAGAAAAAAACTGTTAATATGACCAGTTTGTGTAAAAAAAAAAAAAAATATTTTTTCTTTTTCGTACATCACGGGACACAGAGCGACTTAGTCATTACTAATGGGTTATATAGTTTACCTTCAGGTGTTGGCACTGGCCAATTCCAAACCGGAAGTACCCTCCCCTATATAAGCCCCTCCCACCCGGGAGCACCTCAGTTTTTTGCCAGTGTCTAAGGTGTTGGCCAAAGAGTAACATGTGTTTTCACTGGGCTTGCGTACAGGTTCTTTTGGGCCTTAGTAAGCTGTTCCGGATCCCACCAAAAAAGCTTCATAGCTAAACGGTCGGTACCCGGGCCTTGCAGCAGAAGAGCAAGGTTTTGCCTGTAATGCTTCTCTTAGGAGGGCTGGACCCTGGGATCCAGAGCTCTGGTCATACCCACGACCAAGACGCTGTCTGTGCAGGGTGCTATACAGGTCCAGGGGAGTGGAATCCTTGGGAACCCGGTCCCTGAAGGTTTAATTACAATGCCTGCCGTGATAGGTGAAGTTTGGACTTTTGTGGACCAAACAAAGTCCTGCGGCGGGGATCAGGTAAGTGGGGGCCCTCAGGAACTTGGTTCTATTGGGGGACCCCCAAGCCTAATTTGTCTTTCTGTCTGTTACCTAACGGTATTCCCGCTAAATATCTGTGTTTGCCTATAACTACTGAAAATGTAAAATTTTAATAGTAGTCAAGAAAAAAAAAAAAAACAGGGACCGCGGTACCTGTGTTAAACCACTAGAGGCCGCTGTAGTCCATTTTTCTTGTAAATGTGGATCTTTGGTTTTCTCAACTCAAAAGATCCAGGCAGCTGGTAAGTTTCTCTGAGGGAATCCACTTCCTCTGCCCTGTTGCTGCGTTCATCCACCGCACAGGCCCTCCGGCAAAAAGGGCCCTGGCTCCTAGTCCTCTGTTAGTTTTCGAAAAGGGCGCCATTGGCGCACGGGCGCGCGCGCGGGCGCGTGCACGCGCCTCCTATGAAAAAAAAGGGGCGGGGCGGGTGGATGACGCTCGATGCGCGCCGCGGCGCTTCTGCGCATGTGCGGGCGTCCAAGCATGGTTAAAAGACACAGTACAAGTGTCAGCTGCATGCAAACAGAGCTAGCAACAAACAGTGGCACACAGAGGCGGTTGATGCAGGCATCCCCATAGAAAGGCACTTTAGTGGACACCAGCTGGTATATAGCAGCACCTGTGTTAGACTATTACCAGCAAAAATTGGTGTATGACGACGGGAATACCTCAGCTTTGTGCTTAAAGGATATGTCGTCCAGACGCTCCGGAAATAAATCTTCCAGGAAGCCAAAGGGGTCTCCATCGGGCTCTGAGGATATTGGGCATGCTTGCACTGCACCAATCTCCCCTGAGAATGCAGAGGTCAGTAGCCGTAGAAACCCCGCAGGAATGCCTGGTGCTGCGGCTGTCCCCAGTCCACCTGCTCCTGTATATATAACAGAGGAGGTTTTATCCTCAACTCTGGGAGGATTGGAAGAGAGATTAACAGCATTGATCGCTGCTTCCCTGTCACAGGAAAAGCGCGTCCGATCTCCGTCTCCTCCTTCAGAGTGCCTGTTAGTGGAGGAACAGCCCCACACAGAGATCGACCTACCTGAAGGGGATCAGGATGAGGTTGATTCACTTATAGAGGAATCAACAGTGGAAGAACCTTTCTCAGCTTCTCAGGCTGAAAGATTATGGGTTCAGTCTCTGACTAACATGGTCCGATCAGCATTTAAAATGCCTCTGGCGGAACCACCATCCACTACGGTTTCCTCGCTGGGGTCGCTAAAAGCTCCCCAGGCGGTCTGTTCCTTCCCAATCCACCCTTTATTAGAAGGGCTTATTTACCAGGATTGGGAGCATCCTGATAAAATATTTGCTCCCCCCAAGAGATTTCCGGTGATCTATCCCATGGAGGATAAGTTCATAAGAAAATGGAGGGTCCCTATAGTGGACGCAGCCATCTCTTCTGTTAACAAATCACTGACATGTCCAGTAGATAATGTTCCAATGTTCAAAGACCCAATAGATAAAAAATTGGAGTCTTTACTAAAATCTGCTTTCTCTACAGCAAGTATGGTGACACAACCTGCGGTAGCAGCGATTGGAGTCTGCCAAGCAGTGAAAGATCAGTTGAAACAAGTCTTAAGGGACTTACCAGATCAGCAGGCTCATGCCCTAGCTGACCTGCCTAGAGCCTTGTGTTTTGCGGTGGACGCCATAAAGGATACAATCCAACAGGCCTCCCGCTTTACGCTGTCTATAGTACATATGCGTAGGCTTCTGTGGCTCAAAAACTGGTCTGCTGAAGCTCCCTGTAAAAAACTGCTGGTTAGCTTCCCATTTCATGGAGAACGCTTATTTGGAGAAGATCTGGACAAATATATCCAGAAAATTTCTGCCGGTAAAAGTTCACTCTTACCGGTTAAGAACAAGGGTAGAAGTCCTTCTTTTAAGAGGCCTACCTCTCCAGTCCCGGGCACATCGGCTGTGAAGCAGTTCCGACGGCCTCCGCGGTCAAATTCAGGGGGCAGAAATCAGGGACAATCACAGGGTAACAAGAAGCCCTGGATCAAGAGAGGTACAAAACCTCCCCCTAAGGCATGAAGTATTGCCCCCGCTCAATCGGGTGGGGGGAAGACTTCAGTTGTTCACAGAGACCTGGCGGGACACCATCAGAGACAGATGGGTGCTCTCCGCAGTAAGTCTGGGATACAAGCTGGAGTTAAAAGGCACTCCTCCTGCCCAATTTATGAGGTCAAACGTGCCAAGAGATCCCCAAAAGAGAGGATCCCTCCTTCTGGCACTAGAACAACTATTGCTCCAAGGGGTAATCATGAAGGTTCCCCTGGAAGAAAGCGGATTCGGGTTTTACTCGAACCTTTTCACAGTCCCCAAACCAAATGGGGACGTGAGGCCCATATTAAATCTAAAAGGGCTAAACAAGTTCCTAAATATCAGGACCTTTCGGATGGAGTCGATCCGATCAGTGGCCACCGCCCTACAAGGGCAGGAATGGCTAGCCTCGATCGACATAAGGGATGCTTATCTGCATATTCCCATCTTTCCGGCCCATCAGAAATTTCTACGCTTTGCAGTAGAAGGGCGCCATTTTCAGTTCAGAGCCTTACCTTTCGGTCTGGCCACAGCACCACGAGTGTTCACAAAAATTCTGGCCCCATTATTGGCCAATCTAAGAACACAGGGTGTAACGATAATGGCATATCTAGACGACCTGCTACTAATAGACCACTCAGTGGAAAAGCTGGAAGTAGCTATTCACAAGACAATCGAGTATCTGGAATATCACGGTTGGATTATCAACCGGGACAAGTCAGCTCTAAGACCAGTCAAAAGTCTGGAATACTTAGGGCTAAGGCTGGATTCAAATCAGAGAAAGATTTTCTTACCTCCAGAGAAGGTGTCGTCTTTAAGAAATTTGACCCACTTAGTGGGTACAAAAAGAAAACCATCCATACGTCTCTGCATGAGGCTGCTGGGAAAGATGGTGGCTTCATTCGAAGCGGTACCCTACGGTCAATTCCATTCAAGGAATTTGCAAAGGGCCATACTGTCAGCCTGGAACAAAAAAGTTCAGGCTTTAGACTTACCAATGTCCCTGTCCCCTTCCGTTCGCAAGAGCCTCCATTGGTGGTTGGTGCCCCAGAATCTGGAAAGAGGGAAACCCTTCAGTCCGGTTTCTTGGAAGGTGGTCACTACAGATGCCAGCCTCATCGGCTGGGGGGCAGTGCTGGAGCAATGGTCTCTCCAGGGCAGGTGGTCAGAAGCAGAAAAGGCCCTGCCCATCAATCTCTTAGAGATACGAGCAGCCCGGTATGCCCTAGTAGCATGGACATCCAAACTCCAGGGGTCCCCTGTCAGAATTCAATCAGACAATGCCACGGCAGTGGCATATATCAATCATCAGGGTGGCACCAAAAGTCGTGCAGCCCAGAAGGAAGCAAATTGCATCCTGGAGTGGGCAGAAAGATATGTCCCAGCCATATCTGCGGTTTTCATCCCAGGAGTGGAAAATTGGAGAGCGGACTTTCTAAGTCGCCAACAATTATGCCCGGGGGAATGGTCTCTTCACCCCGAGGTTTTCCAGGCAATATGCCAGCGGTGGGGAACACCGGATGTAGATCTGCTAGCATCCAGATTCAACGCAAAGGTGGACAGGTTTGTGTCTCGCACAAGGGATCCCCTAGCTTGCGGCTCGGATGCCCTAGTGTTCCCTTGGGATCGGTTCAAGCTGATATATGCATTCCCACCGCCACAATTGTTACCGCGATTACTCCGCAGAATCAGGGTAGAAAAGAAACCAGTGATTCTGGTGGCTCCAGCGTGGCCCCGAAGGGCATGGTACGCGGAGATGGTAAAAATGTCAGTGAGGAGTCCTTGGACCCTCCCACTTCGTCCGGACCTGCTGTCGCAAGGACCGATATACCACCCTTCCTTACCAGCCCTAGGTTTGACGGCCTGGCTATTGAAGCCCACATTCTGAAAAAGAGAGGGCTCTCTAATTCTGTGGTATCTACCATGATCAATGCCAGGAAACCGGTATCCAGGCAGATCTATTATAGGATCTGGAAAGCGTACATTACGTGGTGTGAGACCAAGAAATGGCATCCACGTAAGTACATGATAGGGAGGATTCTGGACTTCCTACAGTGGGCTGTAGATAGGAAACTGGCCTTGAGTACTATCAAGGGTCAGATTTCGGCCTTGTCAATATTTTTTCAAAGGCCCTTGGCTTCGCATTCACTAGTCAAAGCCTTTATACAAGGAGTGATGCGTATTAGCCCTCCGGTTAGTATTCCCATATGTCCTTGGGACTTAAACCTGGTTCTGTCGGTTCTACAGAAACAACCGTTTGAACCATTACAACACATTTCCTTGGTTCTTCTCACCAGGAAATTGGTTTTCTTAGTAGCCATTTGTTCGACTAAAAGAGTGTCGGAATTAGCAGCTATGTCCTGTAAGGAGCCATATCTGGTTGTCCATAAGGACAGAGTAGTATTACGTCCTCATCCAGCCTTTCTTCCTAAGGTGGTATCGAGGTTTCATTTGAACCAAGATGTGGTTCTTCCTTCTTTTTTCCCCAAACCTAGCTCAGTAGAGGAAAAGTTATTACATTCTTTGGATGTGGTAAGAGCAGTTAAAGCTTATCTAAAAGCCACTGCTCAGATTCGCAGAACGGATTCTTTGTTTGTTCTGCCGGAAGGCCCCAGAAGGGGTCAGGCAGCATCAAAATCTACTTTAGCCAAGTGGATTCGACAGGTCATAATACAAGCCTATGGCTTGAGAAAGAGACCGCCTCCGTTCAAAGTTAGGGCGCACTCCACAAGAGCGGTTGGAACTTCATGGGCAGTGCATCACCAGGCCTCCCTGGCTCAAGTATGTAAGGCCGCAACATGGTCTTCGGTACACACGTTTACTAGATTCTATCAGGTAGACGTTAGAAGTCAGGAGGATGTCGCCTTTGGGCGCAGTGTGTTGCAGGCCGCAAAAGATCCTCATGCCTGATGGCGCCCAGCTTATGTACCCCCCCCCTCATTTGGCATTGCTTTGGGACGTCCCATTAGTAATGACTAAGTCGCTCTGTGTCCCGTGATGTACGAAAAAGAAAAAGGGATTTTTATAACAGCTTACCTGTAAAATCCTTTTCTTGGAGTACATCACGGGACACAGAGCTCCCACCCCTCTTTTTGGGACACTTATTGCTTGGCTACAAAACTGAGGTGCTCCCGGGTGGGAGGGGCTTATATAGGGGAGGGTACTTCCGGTTTGGAATTGGCCAGTGCCAACACCTGAAGGTAAACTATATAACCCATTAGTAATGACTAAGTCGCTCTGTGTCCCGTGATGTACTCCAAGAAAAGGATTTTACAGGTAAGCTGTTATAAAAATCCCTTTTTAATTTTCCCAAGAATTGTGGGAAAAAAATACAACTTCAAAAAACTCACCACGCCTCTTAGTAAATACCTTGGACTGTCTACTTTCCAAAAAGGGGTACTTTTGGGGTATTTGTACTTTCCTCGCTTGTTAGTGTCTCAAGAAATGAGATATGCCTTCAGTACATCAGGCGTGATCAGATGTGATACATTTTCAGTGATTGCCAGCATAGTTTGTAGACTCTATAACTTTCACAAAGACCAAATAATATACAATTTGGGTTCATTTTACCAAAGATATGTAGCAGTATACATTTTGGCACAAATTTATGAAGAAAAATTACTTATTTGTAAAATTTTACAATAGAAACTAAAAAAAAGTGTTTTTTTGTTTTTTTTTAAATTGCTGTTTTTTTGCTTATATCGCAAAAAATAAAAAACCCAGTGGCGATTAAATACCACCAAAAGAAAGCTCTATTTGTGAGAAGAAAATTTTGTTTGGATACAGTGTAGCATGACTAAGTAATTGTCATTCAAAGTGTGAGAGTACTGAAAGCTGAAAATTGGTCTGGGCGGGAAGGTGCATAAGTGCATGGTATTGAAGTGGTTAAAGTGATTCTAAAGGTTGTAATAATTTTTTTTATACTTACCTGCTCTGTGCAAGGGTTTTGCGCCTAGCAGCCCTGGTTCTCTTCTTTTTGAGTCTCGCGCTGGTGGTCCTGGCTCCTCCCCCTGCTGAGTCTCACCAATAGCAAGCCACAGTCTTGTAAATTGACAATGTCCATTTACACACAGAGCGTGGCTTGTCTCTACCCCCACTCTCTCCTCACTGGTTGTGATTGACAGCAGGAGCAAATGGCTCCCACTGCTGTGTGAGCCAATGAGGAGAAAGAGACCTGGGAGACCCACTGTTTTCATGCACGTAACTGGATCGAGATGGGGCTCAGATAATCAAATAAGTATAAGGGGTGCAGGGGGGGTAGCTGCATCCAGAAGGTTTTTTAATAACCCTTAACCACTTGCCACCCACCCTATTACAAAATGACGGCGGCAAAGTGGTTTCAATATCCTGACCGGACGTCATATGACGTGATCAGGATATTGAGCCGCTGCGCGCCCCCGGGGGTGTGCATCACGGCGATCGTTGTTCCTGGGTGTCAGTCTGACACCCTGCAACACCGATCTAGGTAAAGAGCTCTGACGGAGACTCTTTACCACGTGATCAGCCGTGTCCAATCACGGCTGATCATGATGTAAACACGAAGAGCCGATGATCGGCTTTTCCTCTCTCGCGTCAGACGCGAGTAGAGGAGAGTCGATCGGCTGCTCCTCTGACAGGAGGGGTCTGTGCTGATTGATTATCAGCGCAGCCCCCCCGAGGATGCCCACACTGGACCAGCAGGGACGCCACTAGGACCACTAGGGATGTCACCACCAGGAATGCCACCCTAGACCACAATGGATGCCAATCAGTGCCCACAATGGATGCCAATCAGTGCCCACAATGGGCATCACTGATTGGCAGGCATGCCCATCCGTGCCACCTATCAGTGCCCATCCGTGCCCATCCGTTTCGCCTATCAGTGTCCATCCGTGCTGCCTATCAGTGCCCATCCATGCCGCCTATCAGTGCCCATCCATGCCACCGATCAGTGCCCATCCATGCCACCGATCAGTGCCCATCCATGCCACCGATCAGTGCCCATCCGTGCCGCCGATCAGTGCCCATCCGTGCCGCATATTGGTGCCCATCATCAGTGCCACCTCATCAGTGCCACCTCATCGGTGCCCACCAGTGCTGCCTTATCAGTGCCCGTCAGTGCAGCCCCATCAGTGCCCGTCAGTGAAGGAGAAAACTTACTTATTTACAAAGTTTTGTAAATGAAACAAAAAAAAAAAATCCAAATTTTTGGTCTATTTTTTTATTTGTTTAGCAGAAAATGAAAATCGCAGAGGTGATCAAATACCACCAAAAGAAAGCTCTATTTGTGGGGAAAAAATAATAAAAATTTTGTTTGGGTACAGTGTAGCATGACCGCGCAATTGTCATTCAAAGTGCGACAGCGCTGAAAGCTGAAAATTGGTCTGCGCAGGAAGGTGTATAAGTGCCCTGTATTGAAGTGGTTAAAACCTGTAAAAAACCTTCTGCCTTTAAAATCACTTTATGGACCGCTTATTTTATTATTAAAAAGCACAGATTTTCCTGTATATTGTTAGATGTCTGCAATTTATTCATGCAGACTTGTAAAGTTAATAAAAGGTTAATTTTTAAATCATAGTTAACATTACTCTGTGGGGTATGTGTCAGCAATAATTATTTACATTATATTTTAGAGTGAAAAAAAGTATTTTTTTCTATAAATAAAAAATGTTGTTCTGGGCTCAGGAGCATTGCTGGGCTGTGGCACCTGGGACAATGGGCACTCTCTAGAGTAGTCATTCTCAACCAGGGTTCTATGGAACCCTAGAATTCCTCCAGTGGTTCGTTAGGGTTTTCTAGAGCCGTGACTAATTGACCTCCCATTTTATGATGCCTGCATAGTTACAAGACCAATGCCACTTGGCATAGCCAGCTGCATGACATCAATTATCGTTTTAGTTGTCTGTAAGGGTGGCATTCTGATCAACACAGTAAGAGTGGCAATCTTTCCACTGGTCACAAATATAAGGGGGTTTTTCAGGTTCCCCAAGACCTGAAAATTATTTTAAGGGATCCTCTGGGATAAAAAAAAAGGTTTAAAAAGGTTGCTCTAGACTAGAGAGTATCCAGTTGCCTGTGTTTAATAGGGAGTATGGATGAGCTGAAGCTATTCAGATTCGATTCTCAAGGCGTTCGCTGAACTGATTGAAAGTTCAGATGCCAATACAAAACCCACTGAAATCAATGGGAGCCATATCTTAAAAAACAATTTTGTACTAATTTGCTAGGTTATTATGCTATGGATTGTCAAACAGGCATGGGAGCAGGACACTGCCTAGGGGGCATTTTTAAAAAATTTCCCCGGGGAGAGGCTTAAAAGGCAACATTGAAAATTCAATAATCCTGCAAATAACCTGCTTGGGGGATGCCTTCAAGCTGTATATGGTTTTACAGTATAATACAATTCTCTGGTACATCATCAGTGACACCATATTCTGGAATCACATAAATTGCCTGTGTAATAATAATGTTTAGTTTTATATTATTCCTTAGCTTACATACTACAGCAGCAACCCAATATTATCGATTTCCACTACAAATTTGATTACCGTATATACTTGAGTATAAGCCGACCCGAATATAAGCCGAGGCACCTAATTTTACCACAAAAAACTGGGAAAATGTATTGACTCAAGTATAAGCCTAGAGTGTCCATCTGCATGCCTCACTGTGCCTCACTTTGCCTCACTGTGTCCATGTGCATGCCTCACTGTGCCCATGCCTCACTGTGCCCATGCCTCACTGTGCCCATGACTAGACTTATGTTTAACATGGGAGTATATGGAAGGGGTGCCTGGTTTTGAAAAATCGGTCCTCCTCGGCCGTAGGTCCCCCAGACAGCAACCTTTGCACACTTGTAGAGGAGAACTGGGGGTTCATGTGTGCCAAGTTTCGGGTCCAGAGGACCTACGGCCGGCTGGTGCCGGGTCCCCAAAGTTACCGGAGAAATTACCGTTTAACATGGGAGTCTATAGAAGGGGTGCCCGGCTTTGAAAAATCGGTGCTCCCCGGCCGTAGGTCCCCCGGACAACAAACGTTGCTCACTTGTAGAGGAAGGCCGGTACCTAGTCCCCAAAGTCCGGGAGATTGGGCGCAAAAAGGTGACTCGAGTTTAAGCCGAGGGGGGCATTTTTAGCAAAGAAAATGTGCTGAAAAACTTGGCTTATACTCGAGTATATACGGTACTAGGTCATTTTTGCAAAGAAACTTATTTTTTATACATAGCAATAAGAGGCCAGAATTGAGTGGTGAAATTAGCAGACACATTTGAGCTAAAAAAAAGAAAAAAAAATATATAAAGCCAGAGCCACCACGTTTTATAGTGTAGCACCCTGGTGTTTAGGCAGGGCTGCTCCTAAATTTACCTGCCAGGTATAGCTACCTTGGCTAATTGTTAAGGATCAATTGAGTTCACTCTAAGTCTGTAATTGCTGAACTTCTCTCTTTTGCAGCTAGGTGGCCAGGTACCTGGTGGCATTTGATATGAGAAGGGCAATGCAAGGTCAGATTATGGGTATATGGGGTATCTCAGCCAATGGGCAGGGGTTTTCCTAAATTCCTTGGCCTGCTGGGAGAACCTATATATTTGGGTGGGGTCAGGTGATTGGGGTTCTGTGCCATCTGGACTGCTGTCTGGGTGGACGTGTGTTGTACTGCCTGGGCTGCTACGCCAGAGATTGGGTCTTTCACGGGCAAATCTGGCTGCTAGACTGTCTGAGGGCCTACCCAGAAGCAAGAGAAAGTGACGGTTCTGAGAGAACCTGTCGTGGTCAGAGGTAGAAGGGAAGCTGTCATAACTAAGAGACCATCTTATTACCAGGGACCACAGTGAGTAACTGAAGCAAGTACCGGAGCAGCATTCGCACCAACCGGGGACGGTGAAGAATCAGGAAACTTCAGTGGGTATCAAGCCAGGGACCCAGCCAGCAGAGGTGATGCTTGCAGAGCAGCTTTATGTGTCAAGCCAGGAACTGAGCAGGCCAGTGTGGTGAGGCTTGAGAGGTATCTTGAGTGCCAAGCTAGGGACCGAGCAGAAAAGCGGGGGTGACGCTTGAGAAAGATACCACCATGAAGATTGGAGGAGCTCAAGGGAATCAGTGTCAGTGAATCATCTAGTCTAGTGAGAGACTGGGAGTTCAGTGGGCTGAAGAACTACAAGAAGTGATTGTAGTGGAAGTGAAAGAACTATTACGCTTTGTGTTCGGAACTGTTAAAGACTGTTGCCATAGGAGACAGCATTCCTGCACTGCAGATGTGGCATCTTGCTGGATGCCTTTCCCTGCATGGCTGTCCTCCCGTTGAAGTCTTGGAGTCTGCCATTTAATCTTGCAACTACCTAAGGGTGTTCTGCCCTAGCCCTCTCTCCCCCAAAAAAGTTTGTTAAGAGAAATAAACTCTCTTTTGCATTCAAGAAATGTCTAGTGCCCAATAACTTTAACTACCTTGTACCCACAATGCCTCACAACCCACCATATACAGAAGGATGTCAGCTGTCTCTGGCCCTGGAGGTTTTCATTAGACCAAAGGAGGCCTGGGACCTTGCTACAATAGCATAGCTTGTGATCCTCCTAAATAAACTTAAACGTTTAATGAAATGTCAACACAGAGTGCATCAAAACACTTCAAAACCAAAAAACACAAATTCCAGAGATGAGGCAGTTGTTATGCTGAATAAAAAAAAATACTGTGCCATATTGCAGAGACAACAGCCAAACTAATAACACATTGGCTGCAAATTACAGTGGATATAAAAAGCCCTGTTAAAATGTCACGTTTCTGTGATGTAAAAAAATGAGACAAAGATCAATAATTTCAGAACTTTTTCCACCTTTAATGTGACCTATAAACTGTACAACTCAGTTGAACAACAAACTGAAATATTTTAGGTGGAGGGAGGTAAAAATAAAAAATAAAATAATATGGTTGCATAAGTTTGCACACCTGTAAACTAATGCCGCGTACACACGACCCTTTTTAATGTCATTGTAAAAACAACGTTTTTCTCAACGTGATTCTTCTCAAGCCTGCCTTGCCTACACACGATCATGAAAAAAAATGCTTGAGAAAAGCGCGGTGACGTACAACACGTTCGACAACACGTACGATGGCACTATAAAGGGGAAGTTCTATTCAGATGGCGCCACCCTTTGGGCTGCTTTTGCTGATCCTTGTGTTAGTAAAGTTTGTTGAGAGACGATTCGCGCTTTTCAGCCCCGTGCTCTTCAGTCCGTTACAGCGTGATGAATGTGCTATCTCCATTATGAATGCTAGTTTTACCAGAACGAGCGCTCCTGTCTCATAACTTGCTTCTGAGCATGCGCGTTTTTTCACGTCGTTCAAGCCTACACATGGCCGTTTTTCACGACGAGAAAAATGACGACGTGAAAGACGACGAGAAAAAATAGAGCATGTTCCAAATTTTTAATGCCCATTATACACGTCGCGAAAAATGCTCTGGAGCCTACACACGATCGTTTTTAATGACCAAATAAAAAAATGGCATTTTTTTCGTCATGAAAAACGGTCGTGTGTACGCGGCATAATACTTTGTTGAAGCACCTATTGATTTAATTACAGCACTCAGTCTTTTTGGGTATGAGTCCATCAGCATGGCGCATCTTGACTTGGCAATATTTGCCTACTCTTCTTTGCAAAGACACTCAGCTGAGCAGCGTGGATCAACAGGAGTGTGTTTATTCTATAGCCATTTTCACTATTTCCACCAGGGAGCCGCCGTGGATGTTCCTTAGTGCAGGCGAGTGATCGACGGCTCCTCTATTTCCTTCTGGCGGCTGTTTCCTGCCTCCGCGTCAGTGAATCAGCTGGACTGACGTCACTGCTACACGTGGCATGGAGTTCCCGGTTCCTCTCTCTGCTGCAGCGGCTCTGGCGTGCACTTCCCATACATCGGAAGGATCTCCACATGCTGGCCTGCATGTCCCTTTCATGACTGGCATGATAGGGCTTCACCGGTCGCCTCTCTCTCCCTTCTCCACTGCACATCTCCCGCTGTGTGAGATTTGATCAGATCTGGAAGCTGTCGGCCCCTGATTGCTCAGTGGATCCCAGGTGATATTGCAAGCCTTTTCTCTCCATATTAATTTGTGTCCACACAGGACTGTATTTTATTCACCCTTTTGATTGAATTGCCATTTTGACTGAATAATAAACTATTAGTTTTTTGCCATCATCACAAAACTATTAGCTCTTTGTGTCCCATGAGCGCTGGAACACTGTGTATTGTTTGTTTGTATCCGTATTTTCCAGTTACGATTTCATCCAGCAGCACTGGGCTCACATTTCATCCTTCTCCATTGACTGTTGCTCCCATCCTATTGTGTTTCAATTACTTGCACACATGTCCACAGTGTTAGCGCTGGTGATTTTGCTGTTTTATATATCCACTGTATGACCTTTGGGCATACAGCTTAAATAGCCATTGGGCAGCAATGTAAGAGGGAGAGATGAGTCTTATTTATTTTTTTATCAAGAGATAACAATTGTAGTGTGCTATTTCAAAGACAGCAGTCATAAATATTGTATAGACTCTCTGCACATTATAGAAGCATTTGGACTTGCTCACTATGTTAGAGAAGTGAAGCATAAAATAAAAATTACAGTGTCCTTGTTTGGTGCCAAAAGCCAGAAAAATAGAACTGATTTGCTGGACAGTAAAGTATATATACTCATTTTTTTGCTAAGATGCAATTTCAGAGTGGGAGAGCAGGCAACTTTCACCTGTAATAAACAAATAACAGTGTCTTTTTTTGCTGAGACCGAGGACCAAAAAAATATTTGCAGTAGAGTTTGCGAAGCCTCTATGATAGTTTGCTATTTTAGAGGGAGAAAGTAGGCATATTTTATCTAGAAATAAATAAATGTTTTACTAAGATTAAAGACAGAAAAATTGTGCAGATTTGCAGCAGACCTTTTAAGCTTTTATTGGATAGGCCACAATTTCTGTGGGAGAGAGCAAGCATATTGCATCTTGAAGTAAATAATTTATGTCTTTTTCAGAGGACTGAAGATGGAAAAATGTTACACCTTTGCACCACCGCTGATGAGCCTTAATTGGATAGCTGGCCATGTCTGAGGTTTAAAGCAAGCATATTGCATCTGCAAATAAAAACAATTGTGTCTTTTTTTCCACTACTGAAGATGGAAATTTTTTACACCTTTGCATCCCAGTTATTAAGCTTTTCTGAACAGGCAACACTTTCTGAGGGGCAGGGCAGGCATACTGCATCTGGAAATAACTAGTGTCTTTTTGTTGTTAATTGGAAACAAAAATTGCACAGAATTGCAGCACACCTTTGGGGCTTTTATTGGAGAGGTTGCAATTGAATTTCTGAGGCAGAGAGCAAGCGGATTGAATCTGGAAATAAAAAATTGTTAACTTTTTTCTGTGAATTGGATCACAGATTCTAAGCCTATTTGGATAGGACGCTGTTTTGAAGGGAGAGAGCAGGCAGAAATTAGACAACAATTTTACAAATTTGCTGCAAATAATCTCACCCGTTTAAATATGTGCCAATTTCAGAGGGAGAGAGTAGGCTGACTGCATCTTGAATCAAAATGTTTGTCTGTTTTTTCTGAAGACAGAAACATTTTACAGAATTGCACCGCAGATTTTAGGCTTGTTTGGAGAGGTCAAAATAATACATCCTTTCATAATTTTTAATAGGATGCAGTTTCTGAGGAAGAGAGGAGGCAGATTTCATCTAGAAATATTGTGTATTTTTTTTATAAGACAGAGACTGCAAATAGTACAGATTGGCTGCACAGAATCTTAGCCTTTTTAATAGGGTACAACTTCTGAGGGAGACAGTGGGCAGACAGCAACCTGTAATTAAAAAAATTGAATGTATTCTTCCTGTGACAAAGTACAAAAATAATGTACAGACTTTATATACAGCCTTTAATATTTTTTTGTAGGCTACTATTTTGGAAGTAGAAACCAGGCAGTTCATGATTAAGGAATCACTGTTAGACCTTACTATTTTAAAGCGATTGTATCAACAAAAGTTTGTCCTTAATTTAGCCTTCAAAAACATGTGCCCAATAAGGAGCAGTATGTGGAAACAATAAGGGTTCTATTTAAAAAAAAAATCTCATACCCATTTGTCTAGCGAATCTACATGAACATTTGTTCTGTGGGAATCTCACAAAAGCACTGTTTTCTCTTCTGAACAAATGTTAATTTATTTTGAGAGGTAGTAAAATACTGCATTATGGGCACTAGAAGGAACTGAGGAGCACAGGAAACACATACGACTTTGTAGCAAGAGAAACAATGTAATGATTTTAGATAATGAAAAGGCTTTTAGCGCCACTCAAAACTTGAGGCTTGAGTGTTTCTCTGCCAGTGCTTAGAATAAGAAGCGGCATCTGAGTTCACTGATCCAGAAGTGTTGGTGTACCATAGATGAAACGCCTATCAAGTGTCTATCAGACTGAAGTTCATGTGTTATGTCATTGCAGGTAAGAGGGAGCATATGTAGGGCTATAAATAGGGCAAAATTGATTTAATTTACATCCCTGTGATCAGTAAAGTTTGCAGTCGCTGCTGTGTGATTAAATAACATATCAGCACATGTGCAATTGTTTATTATTTTCTATGAGGACATTATTCCTCTAAATGAGAATGTTATTATTATAGATGTAGCACTACCCCCGTAGGAGGTGCTGGTTTAAAGTTTTGGGCCTACCGTTACCTTTTTTGTTCACAAACTCGTGTCAGGGATCCTTCTTGAAGAGCCTGTATAAAAGTTCACACCAACACCTGGATACGTTTTCTTCAAGAGGCTTTAATTTACCAGTTCCAACAGAGGGATAGAGGGATAGGGGAGTTTCAGGCACTTTACTTTGTGGATCACGGGCACAATCTCAGATCCAGAGGACAAACAGTTCCACGCTGGATTCAGCAACCACCGGATAGGCCTACTCTCACTGGCCTAGCAACCGGTGCGAAGCTCGCTCAAAAGTCTCTGCCACAGACTTGATGAGTGCCGTACAGTCGTTTCACAACCTTCTGCCACAAGATCGTGTAA
Source organism: Rana muscosa (assembly GCA_029206835.1). Taxonomy (NCBI): domain Eukaryota; kingdom Metazoa; phylum Chordata; class Amphibia; order Anura; family Ranidae; genus Rana; species Rana muscosa. Next base: position 208,920,666 of record CM055121.1, on the reverse strand, counting down.
TCACACTGACACTTTGCAAAAAGTTCCTTTAAGAGTACATAGCTCACGGTGCCAGAATCTTTCAGCCGTCTGGCAGCACCGCGAGGCAAACTGGCCAGGATGCGTCCTTCAATTGAGTCCCCAATTGTTCCACTTCTTCCCGCAGGCAAGACCGCATAGGACCATCCCTGGACTAGTAGGCCCCAGCAACTCCTGGGCCTACTTCTCAGTTGCAAAGCCCCAGGCCAGCAGGCCCAGAGGCCGAAGATGGCTCGTACATCCCTGAGGCCAGGAGGGCCCTCCGGTCAGGATCCGGCAACGACCCCCGGCAACGAACCCGAAAGAGTGGTCTCTGCCTCTTAAGTACCCCCTCCCAGAATTCACAGCGGGTTGACCACGCCCCCTGAGCCACTTCTGGGAAAGGAGTACCCAATACATCCAGCCTGCTGCATTTCCAACCCTGACCCGTGATGACAGTGACACCTATTGTCAGGTGGAAAACGCGCAGCCCAGCTAAACTGAAACAGAGCCATAAATTTACATAATTCCTTCTGAGCTGAACTACAGCTCAGATAACTAAATTTAACATATAGTGTCTACCCAACAGGAGTAGGGCGCTACATAGATATAGATGTGTATTATTATGTATGAACAGAATAGCAGTTGCTATCCTGTCTATCAGACTGAAGGTCATGTGTTATGTTATTGCAGAAACGTTTCAATAAAAACACTTCTGGTTTCACCCGGCCTGCTCCCTTTGCACATTGGAATTATTGACCATACTTTCAGCCTATGTGCAACAAAGTCACCACATCTAAGAACGGGTAATCTGCAATATATTCCATTTTTGTTTTTGGGTTTACTATTGCTTTTGATTGATTGATCCAGGCTGTTGCGGGTATCAACTACCCAACTACTCCCCTTTAGCCCAACATGCATAGAATTGTAGAAAAATATTTTGGCTACAATAAGTATCATCTGGGGACCCCATAGATCGGCTCAGATCAAATTCCTGTATGCATCACAATCAATGCTCTTTACATTGCTGTCCTGAAAACACATCCATGTGTTTTCCTTGCATTATACAGTACAGATATATACATACAGAAAGGAGGATGAGTGTGTTTCCCTATAGGGTACACTAACATTAGATTATTGAGAACAGATGGCTGGATTATTCTGCAAACCTACAGGGTAGAGTTTTGTAATAGACAATAGCGGTAACCGGGGAGATGTCAAGAGCGGGGGAGTCTAAAGCATGTCAAAGGAACAAATTTAGATATTGAGAAGCGCACTTGTCTTGTGCACTGCCTATGGCAAGGCCAGGGGGATAGAAGGAGCATGGGGAACATCAATGTACATGACACATGAGAATATTTTCATTCAAATGGCTCCAACTGGGACACCAAGACAGCCAACAGAAAGCGGCACATCAAGAGGAATCTTCTGCGGGAGTTTGATAGTTTTACAGAAGTTCAGGAATAATTACATAAGACCTCATGCAGAAAATGTTTAATAATTCTCATATAGCTTTTCCTATTTTGTCTGTTTTTTAAATTAAATAAGAGAGTCTTTAAACTATACTATAAGGAAAAATGTTTGTGGAGACCTGACCATCACACCTACCTGTATATGAGCTTTTTGGACATCTCATTCCAAAACCATGGATATTAATATAAAGTTGCCCTTCCTTTGCAGCTATAACAGCCTTCTGACAAGATTTTGGGGAGTATCTGTGGGAATTTGTACCCATTCAAGGTCCACTCAAGTTCCTCCACATCAAATTTATCAAACCATGTGTAAGCAGGTCTTTCCGACTACGCCAAGTTGTCAGGCCTCTTTTGCCTTGCATGTGGGGGTACCACATAGTGCGCTCATCAATGCCCAGGCCAAGAATCTAGTTAGTTATAATCTCGTTTTGCTCTAGTTTGCCCAGAAGTTCCCTGACTTACAGATGAGCTTTTACTATGTGCAGCAGAAGTGTATTTAGGTTTTGTGCTGCCCTAGGCCTGACTAAACTCGTGCACCCCCTAATTTAATAATGACCCACCCTTCCTGTCAAGGACACACCCCTTTCTGTTTAAGACCCACCCTGAAATTATCGAGTGGGGACACTAGTTCATAGGGCCTGGGGGGGGGGGGCAATGGATTCCCCTAATTGGCATAGTTTTCCTCTCACCTCCTGTTTGGCTATGGGGAAGGAAGTGAAGGGAAATCTCTGCAATGGGACAGGGATGGTAAAAAATAAACTGACAGGGGCTATAACCCTCCCTTACTCTATCCAAAATGAAAAAAAAAAAGTGTTGCCTATAGTTCTACTTTAAGCACAAATTTCTGATAATTTTATGGAGAGGACTAAGAAGATATAACCATGCCAATGGTGCAGCAGAAAACATATAGCACAGTGAGGAAGGTTTGTGGTCCAGGCTGATAGGACAGTCAAAATTAGAAGCAGCTTGCGTTACACTAACAGTGTAGCACAAGCCGCGCTGCCCCCCTGCAAAGTGCTGCCCTTGGCCTGGGCCTTGTTGGCCTATGCCAGGATACAGCGTTGCTGTGCAGTAATAAAGTGCAGATTTCCTCTAAAAAGCAACTTGTCCCGTGTCACTACACACTGTAACTTGTATGTTTGCATTAGGAGGGATGTGCTGAGCCTGTGTCCACTCCATCAGTCCAGTGTACCTGTTACCTCACTCCAAGTAACAGAATGGGGTCCCGCCGAGCACCTAGCCCAAACCTCGTGAGTGCTCGCACTTATCTCTTTCCTTCCTGTGCCTAATAACTAGGCCATAAATCTCTGTAACGCTAGTCTGCTTCCAGTTGCTATTGGAGATTGAACACTGACCCTCTTGCTAACGAAGGACCTGTCACCAGGTACCACGCTTCATAACTGGTTGCTGTAGCTTGTTTCTTCACTTAGTTACTCATAGCAACTACACTCCTCTTCTTGTCTTTTCCGAGTTAACCTTCTGAAGTAGTGTTATTCCATACCCCAAATGTTCTTTATAGACCCAGGTTCTTTGGAATATGCCAGAACCAACATGTACCAACATGTAGTGTGGGAAAGGGTCAGAACCTTTGTTGGATTATTAATTATGTACAAAGTCCAAATAAAAACAACAAACAAAAGGTCTGGGAGTTCAGAAACTTTTATTCCTAATATTAGTTCACAACAAAAAAACATAGAACAGCCAATGCGTTCTTAATGGCAGACCAAGGCATCTACCAGCTCACCACTGTGCATTGCAGTGTGCTGTGTTACAAAAAAATAACACACTTTTTTTGTGCATTTTTTGTAATGCAGCACCCCACAGCACACAGTGGTGAGCTGCAAGGTTTGTTGGTCTTCCTTTATAGTGTTACTAATCCCACCAAAGTAAAATCAGGCTATATAGGCAGTAAAGCATGCTTGTTATACTCACTTTGGAACCTAAGGGGTTAAATCTCTGCATTGTGTAAACAAGGCTGTTTGTTTCTGTATGCACAAATCCTCCTCTTCTTGCATTGTCTCCAAAACATGTCCGGATAAGACAGAGTTACTGGAGTCACTCTGCACATGCTAGTTTGGTGTGTCTTGCTAGAGAGTTTTTTTTTTTTTCTTGGGAGAGTGCATGTGATCAGCACAGGGCCAATCAGCACTGTCCAGACAGAGGGTCAGGGTTCCTGCATCCTGATAGGACAGCCAGTGCTATGAAAACTTCTCCTACAAGCTTTAACCAGGCACTGATAGAAGTCACAAAACTACTATATACTGCTGATGACAAAAGGCATTTATAATTTATAATTGCATTTCCATGTTCTGTGTACTGTGAGAGGCCAAACATAGTGAATGCAGGTTCCTGGGTTTAGTAACACTTTAAGAATGAATTACACCACAGCACACCCATACACAAATTCCCCCTTTTTTTCTACGTTGAGGTAATGCACACAATAATACACGTGTTACCGCTGTGCAACAGTGTGAGCCTTTAGAGATTTAGTAAGTGGGACAGTCATTTGCACAGGTTGAAACCCCAGATGAAAAGACCAGCCAATCCACAGGAAGTGTCCCTCGAGTCCCTTTAAAATTAAATTTTTTGTGTTTGAATGAAGTGTTCTTTAACCACTTAACAACCACCTGCCGACAAATAACGTCGACAAGGTGGTTGCTTAACTCTGGGAGTACGTTATATAACGTCCTCCCAGAATCGCGCTCCCGCGCGCCCCCTGGGGCGCGCACACGGGAAACTCCGTGACCGCCGGGTCCAGAGGACCCGGCGGATCACGAATCGCGGTAAATCGCCGCTGATAGCGGCCGTTTACCACGTGATCGCTCCGTCAAATGACGGAGCAATCACTTGTAAACAGACCGGCGTCATTTGATGACGCCGGTTCCTCCCTCCCCTCTCTGTACCGATCGGTACAGTGTGAGAGGAGAGGGGAGGGTGCAGATCAAGGCAGCAGCGCTGTGGGCTGGATCTGTGACAATTGCAGTCACAGATCCAGCCATCCATCCATCCCTGCTCAGCCATCCCTGTGCTATACCCTGCCAATACTCTGCAAAATACCCTGCCAATACTCTGCAAAATACCCTGCCAATACTCTGCAAAATACCCTGCCAATACTCTGCCAATACCCTGGTGCAATACTCTGCAATACCCTGGTGCAAAACTCTGCAATACCCTGGTGCAATACTCTGCAATACCCTGCGCAATACTCTGCAATACCCTGCAAAATACTCTGCAATACCCTGCAAAATACTCTGCAATACCCTGCGCAATACTCTGCAATACCCTGCACAATACTCTGCAATACCCTGCGCAATACTCTGCAATACCCTGCGCAATACCCTGCGCAATACTCTGCAACACCCTGCGCAATACTCTGCAATACCCTGCGCAATACCCTGCAAAATACTCTGCAATACCCTGGTGCAATACTCTGCAATACTCTGGTGCAATACTCTGCAATACCCTGCGCAATACTCTGCAATACCCTGCGCAATACTCTGCAAAATACTCTGCAATACCCTGCACAATACTCTGCAATACCCTGCACAATACTCTGCAATACCCTGCACAATACTCTGCAATACCCTGCACAATACTCTGCAACACCCTCCACAATACTCTGCAATACCCTCCACAATACTCTGCAATACCCTCCACAATACTCTGCAATACCCTCCACAATACTCTGCAATACCCTCCACAATACCCTGTGCAATACCCCGTGCAATACCCTGCCATACACCGCAATACCCTGCCATAGTCCGCAATACTCCGCAATGCCCTGCAATACTCCGCAATGCCCGGCAATACTCTGCAATGCCCGGCAATACTCTGCAATAACCACTTCCCGCCCTCCGGCCGTCATATGACGTCCTTGACTTTGTGCGGGGATATCTGAATGATGGGTGCAGCTACAGGCATCATTCAGATATTAGCTTTTTCAGCCGGCGATTCCCTACACCATAAAAACAATCATAGTGGCTGTTCCGCCGCTTGATCATTCTTACGGGAGGCGAGAGGGGATGTCCCCCCCCCCCGCCGCCCTCCGGTGCTTCTACCGACTCACCGCTACGATCAAAGCCAGGATTGTTGTTTTTTTTTTTGTATTTTTTTCAGGCTTCCCAGCCTAGAGGTGAGATGTGGGGTCTTATTGACACCCCCCCCCCCATATCTCACTGTAAAGAGGACCTGTCATGCCATATTCCTATTACAAGGGATGTTTACGTTCCTTGTAATAGGTATAAAAGTGATCAAAAAAATGTTTGGGGCGGAAAAACATGTCAAACTAAAATAAATAAAGTAAAATGAAGAATAAAATTTTTATTTTTTTTTTAAAGCGCCCCTGTCCCCGTGAGCTCGCATACAGAAGCGAACGCATACGTAAGTCCCGCCCACATATGAAAACGGTTTTCAAACCACACATGTGAGGTATCTCTGCGAACGTTAGAGCGAGAGCAATAATTTTGGCCCTAGACCTCCTCTGTAACTCAAAACATGTAACCAGTAAAAATATTTAAAGCGTCGCCTATGGGGATTTTTTAAGTAGCGAAGTTTGGCGCCATTCCACGAGTGTGTGCAATTTTTAAGGGCGACATGTTAGGTATCTATTTACTCGGCGTAACTTCATCTTTCACATTATGCAAAAACATTGGGCTAACTTTACTGTTTTTTTTTTTTTTTTTAAGCACAAAACATTTTTTTTCCGTAAAAAACGCGTTAAAAAAATTGCTGCGCAAATATCGTGCGAGATAAAAAGTTGCAACAACCACCATTATATTCTCTAAGGTCTTTGCTAAAAAAACATATATAATGTTTTGGGGTTCTATGTAATTTTCTAGCAAACAAATGATGATTTTTACATGTAGGAGAGAAATGTCAGAATTGGCCTGGGTGCTCCAGAACGCCTGAAGGTGCTCCCTGCATGTTGGGCCTCTGTATGTGGCCACGCTGTGTAAAAGTCTCACACATGTGGTATCGCCATACTCGGGAGGAATAGCAGAATGTGTTTTGGGGTGTAATTTGTGGTATGCATATGCTGTGTGTGAGAAATAACCTGCTAATATGACAATTTTGTGAAAAAAAGATATGTAGCAGTATAAATTTTGGCCAAAATTTATGAAGAAAAAATAGTAATTTGCAAAATTTTATAACAGAAACGAAAAAAAAATCATTTTTTTACAAAATTTTCAGTCTTTTTTCTCTTATAGCGCAAAAAATAAAAAACCCAACAGTGATTAAATACCACCAAAAGAAAGCTCTATTTGTGTGAAAAAAAGGACAAAAAATTCATATGGGTACAGTGTTGTATGACTGAGTAATTGTCATTCAAAATGTGAGAGCACCGAAAGCTGAAAATTGGTCTGGTTATTAAGGGGGTTTAAGTGCCCAGTTGTCAAGTGGTTAAAGAATAACTAACAGCATGCGAGATGTTCTTTTGCTAAACGCTAGTTTTGTCTGAAATATTAGTCTCCTGTGTGAGATCTCAGTTTCAGCTGGAGGCTTTTCTACAAATGACAAAAAAAAGTATTTTTGTATGTTAAAAGCCACTTCCTCCTTTGAAATGTCAGAAAAGACGCGGTGGGCTGCCGAGGTGGTACAGTTCTATATGTGAGATTTTATCTGACGGAAAATGTTTCTTTCCCGAGCTTCATCTATGAGTAAGATGCTTTCTTGATACTTTCTCATCCTATCTACAATAAAGTTAACGAGAGATGCCATCGCCTTCCATTCTATGAATGACTGCTGCCTCCAGACCATGGTGCAGACAATGGGCTCGTAACATCATTGTGTGTAATACTTCTGTTACCACAGCTTCCTCTCAGAATATATATTTCCAGATACAATCATCAGCATTGTCTATATGAATTGTATTTCTTTCATAATTTTACAATGCCTGTGCCACGAAATGGAGTTCAGCTTTTGCAACTTTGCAATGCTTATATTCATGCACATTGTAAGGGCAAGTCATGGAAATGAAACCTGTACTGAAATACATCCGTTAGCTGCTGATTCCTTCAGATGATGATAGCTTCCTAGCTGGCATGCTGGTCCAATGGCTTTAATATTTTCTGAGTTATTCAGAACAATCATGTTAATAAAGAGTTCTGACTTCATAAGCAGCATACTTGCTCTGGGTTAGGAACTCAAAAACCAAAAAAAGCCAGACCACTAGCATTTTTAAGAAGAATTTAAAACCTCTTATGATGTGTACACACGATCGGTTTTACCGATGAAAACAGTCCGATGGACTTTTCTCATCGGACAAACCGATCGTGTATGGGCCCCATCTGTCTTTTTTCCATCGGTAAGAAAAAATAGAACATGTTTTAAATTTATCCAATGGGAAAAAAAACGATAGCAAATTGCGATCGTCTGTGTGGAACTCCATCGGACAAAAAACCCACGCATGCTCAGAATCAAGTCGACATTGAACTTCATTTTTCTCGGCTTGTCGGAGTGTTTTACGTCACGGCGTTTGGGACGGTCGGATTTTTGACTGATGGTGTGTAGGCAAGACTGATGGAAGTCAGCTTCATCGGATTTCCGATGGAAAAATCCATCGGATTAAAATCCATAGCAAATCCGATCGTGTGTACAGGGCTTTAAAGTGGTTGTAAACCCGTTACAACCACTTTTACCTACAGGTAAGCCTAGATTAAGGCTTACCTGTAGGTGCTTGAAATATCTCCCAAACCTTGACGGTTTAGGAGATATTTAGAAATGAGACGGGTGCTGATGTATAGACAACGGCGCAGGCGCACTTTAGACTCCTTTAGAAATGGCGAGCGTGACGTTTCTAAAGGAGATCGTTCCGTGACTGGCGGCTCCCGTGCATGTGCGGGAGTGACTTCATCGCGGCTCCGGCCAATCACAACGCCGGAGCCCTGATACCCGGAAGGAAGATGGACGCTTCATGGAAGAGGGGACAGCGGTGACATTGCAGGCTTCGGTTTCAGGTAAGTGACACATAATGGGCTAGTATGCAATGCATACTAGCCCAATATACTTTACCTTTGCAGGGAAACAAAGAGGAAGTAGAACCCATGAGGGTTTACTTCCTCTTTAACCCCCTTTTGAGTTTTTTGCACACATGTTTAAAACATTTTTTTAGGCCTGAAGAATACCTAAAACCTCCAACCATTATATATTTTATTTAAAAAAAATGGAAAAAAAAATGGAAAAAAATTGTGGTATTCGTTAAAGAAAAAAGTGATCATCGCAATTCCCCAATTATCACGTATATATAAAGTGCTTAATGTGAATAAATCCAAAAACAAACATCCAAATGTTGCTGAATGAAGTGACGAATCAAATTCCTAAATATCTAAAAAAATAAAGTGCACAGTAAAAAATCAATTGCACAGTGTAAAATCAATACGTCCAAAAACGACCATCCAAGTGTCAGTGAAAAAATGTAATTTAAAAAAATATATATATATAAAGTCCTGATAAGTAACTTCCACCAAACAATAACAATGATCCCATGCCTTCACACAACTGCTCAGTGCTCACGGAAGTCTCACCTCTATGCAGTAGTGATGAGCCGAACACCCCCGGGTTCGGTTCGCACCAGAACCCGCGAACGGACCGAAAGTTCGTACGAACATTAGAACCCTATTAAATACAATGGATGCGAACGTTCAAATTCTAAAGTGCTAATTATAACGACTATTATGCATGTTATTGTCCTAAAAAGGGTTTGGGAACCCGGGTTCTGCACCAGGGGACATGTATCAATGCAAAAAGAAGTTTTAAAAACGGTCGTTTTTCGGGAGCAGTCATTTTAATGATGCATAAAGTGAAAAAAAAAAAGTCAAATATTCCTTTAACTATCGTACCTGGGGGGTGTCTAAAGTATGCCTGTGAAGTGCCACGTGTTTCCCGTGTTTAGAACTGTCCCTGCACAAAATGACACTTCTAAAGGAAAAAAAAGCCATTTAAAACTGCTTGCGGCTTTAATGTAATGTCTGGTCCCGGTAATATGGATGAAAATCTTTAAGAAAAATGGCATAGCTACCCCATGACCCCCCCCCCCCCACCCCAGCCCATTACCAGCCCCTTTGGGTCTTGTATGGATATTAAGGGGAACCCCGCACATAAAATAAAAAAGGCCCTATATACTCTGAACAGCCGTATACAGGCGGTGCATACAAGACAGGGACTGTAGGTTTGTTCTTATGTAGAATCTGTTTGTAATTTTGAACAGGTACATTGTTTAAGTGTAGCTCCAGCCCAAAAATCTATTTTTAAACTTTTTGGAAAACATAGGTAAGGGTTATCACCCCTGTAACATTTGTTTTGCTGTCTGTGCCCCTGTTCAGAACATTTCACCTCACTTTCCGTCCCAATGACAACTGTTTTTGAAATGTGGTGTTTTTCTTGAAACAAGGATTGGTGATAAAGCATCAGTACAGAGGAGACACCTTTCTCCCATATTAATTCTTACAGGAGAGAATTTTCCTTCCTAGGGGTAGATTTCCTCTCACTTCCTGTTGTCTTCTTGCGTTTGCAAGTAGGAGTCGTTTGTAAGTTGGATGTTTGAAAGTAGGGACCTGCCGTATATACTCTGCAGAAATAGGCCCCTTAGTTGTTGGTGTTGGCACAACACTGTAAGCACTCACAGTTACTCTTGGTGGGTGCTGGAACGCCCTGCTGTCAACTATTATATCAGGAATTGTAATTACATATAATTGTTGAACAGTGGTAGTAAAAATTGGGCCTTTGATGGTGGTGCTGGTGCCACAACACTGTAAGCCCTGACAGTTACTCTTGGTGGGTGCAGCAATGGGCCCTGCTGTGAATTATTAGATCAAGAATTGTAATTGCATGCCCCTGTTGAACAGGGGCTGAAAAATTGGGCCTTTCGTGGTGGTGGTGGTGGTGGTGGTGTTGCCACAACACTGTAAGCCCTCAGAGTTACTCTTGGTGGGTGCAGGAATGGGCCCTGCTGTGAATTATTAGATCAAGAATTGTAATTACATGCCCCTTTTGAACAGGGGCTGAAAAATTGGGCCTTTCGTGGTGGTGGTGGTGGTGGTGGCGTTGCCACAACACTGTAAGCCCTCAGAGTTACTCTTGGTGGGTGCAGCAATGGGCCCTGCTGTGAATTATTAGATCAAGAATTGTAATTACATGCCCCTGTTGAACAGGGGCTGAAAAATTGGGCCTTAGGCACTGGTGGCACAACACTGCAACCCCTCACAGATACTGTACTTGGAGCACAGCAATGAGCCCTGTTGCAAAGTATTGCTTCAAAAATTGTAATTACACGCCCCTGTTAAACAGGGGCTGAAAAATTGGGCCTTAGGCACTGGTGGCACAACACTGCAACCCCTCACAGATACTGTACTTGGAGCACAGCAATGAGCCCTGTTGCAAAGTATTGCTTCAAAAATTGTAATTACACGCCCCTGTTAAACAGGGGCTGAAAAATTGGGCGTTAGGCACTGGTGGCGGCACCCATAAACAAAAATGATCTTCCAAGCTATCATCATCAATCGTATCATTGAGGACTCGGAGGAGGAGGATAGCCAGTCAACATAACAGCACAGGCACTCAGCATCAGCATCAGTCTTGAAGGGATGTGACATGTTAAAATCAATTAGTCTGTTATATCAGCATCAGGTGTGTGGTAGCTGGTGGTGATCCAAGACTGGTTCATCTTGATGAAAGTCAGTCGATCAACCGAGTCGGTGGACAGGCGCACCCTGTGATCCGTGACAAATCCTCCAGCAGCACTGAATGTGCGTTCCGAAAGAACGCTGGATGCAGGACAGGCCAGTAGCTCAATTGCATACTGTGCAAGCTCTGGCCAGTGATCCATCCTCAAGACCCAGTAAGCCAGAGGATTTTCGGTGGGGAGGGTGTCCAAGTCTGACCTTGCCCCTAGATATTCCTGCACCATGTTTATCAGACGCTGGCGATGGTTGCTGGAACCGATCATACTTTGGCGCTGCGGACTAAAGAATTGTCTGAACGCATCGGTCAGACGGCCACCTTCCCCACCGCTCCTTCTTTGACTGGCCGAAGCCTCAGCAACTCGTTGTCCAGGACCAGGAGTTTGTAACCTCCCAGTCTCTGGGAACGCGTTGCACAGACCTTTCTGCAAGGCCTCCCGGAGTTGTCTCATCCTCTGCTCCCTCTGCGACGGTAACATAAGGTCCGCAACCTTACCCTTGTACCGTGGATCAAGGAGAGTGGCCAGCCAGTAATGGTCCCTCTCCTTGATCCGAAGAATACGAGGATCCTTCCGCAGACTTTGCAGGATCAGGGAGGCCATGCAGCGTAGGTTAGCTGAGGCATTCGGTCCGGAGTCCTCTGGGTCACTAAGGACGACATGATCCGCAGCCACCTCCTCCCAGCCACGTACAAGTCCACGGGTTTCTTGGGACTGTAAATCATCCCTAAAAGACTGCTGCTGTTGATGCTGCTGAGTGCCAGGCTCCAACTCCATGCTGACACAATCCTCCTCCTCCTCCTCCTCCTCGTCCTCTTCCTGTGCGATGGGTGGGACAGAAGGAACACTGTCTGGGTAAAGGGGGCCTTGAGAGGCAAGGAAGTCCTCCTCTTCCTGCCTCTGTTCTGCCTCAAGTGCCCTGTCCATTATTCCACGCAGCGTGTGCTCCAACAGGTGGACAAGAGGGACAGTGTCACTGATGCATGCACTGTCACTGCTCACCATCCTCGTGGCCTCCTCAAATGGTGCCAGGACAATGCATGCATCCCTGATCATGCCCCACTGGCGTGGAGAAAAAAAACCAAGCTCCCCTGACCCTGTCCTGGTGCCGTAGTCGCACAGGTACTCATTGATGGCCCTCTGCTGCGTGTGCAGCCGCTGCAGCATGGCCAACGTTGAGTTCCACCTGGTGGGCATGTCACATATAAGGCGGTTCTTGGGCAGGTTCAACTCCTTTTGCAGCTCAGCCAGGCGAGCACTGGCATTATAAGATCTGCGGAAATGCACACAGACTTTCCTGGCCTGCCTCAGGACATCCTGTAAGCCCGGGTACCTGCCCAAGAACCGCTGCACCACCAGGTTAAGGACGTGAGCCACACAGGGCACATGGGTCAGTTGTCCCTGTCGGAGGGCGAAGAGGAGGTTGGTGCCATTGTCGCAAACCACCATTCCTGGCTTAAGCTGGCGTGGCGTCAACCACCTCTCGGCCTGGCCCTGCAGAGCAGACAGGACCTCTGCCCCAGTGTGGCTTCTGTCCCCCAAACACACCAGCGCAAGCACGGCATGGCATCTTTTTGCCTGCGTACTTGCGTAGCCCCTTGAACGCCTACGGAGCACCGCTGGTTCAGAGGACAAAGCACAGGAAGAGGCCATGGAGGAAGAAGAAGAGGAGGGGGTGGAGGAGAGAGGTGTGTCACAACCAGTAGTAGCATTTTGGAGGTGTGGCGGTGGAACAACCTCCAACACTACTGCACCTTGTCCTGCATCCTTCCCAGCTGCCAAAATAGTGACCCAATGGGCCGTGAAAGAAAGGTAACGTCCCTGTCCATGCCTGCTGGACCATGAGTCAGCGGTAATATGCACCTTACCGCTGACCGCCCTGTCCAGCGAGGCCAAGACATTGCCTTCCACATGCCGGTAGAGAGCCGGAATAGCCTTCCGTGAGAAAAAGTGGCGTTTGGGAACCTGCCACTGAGGAACCGCACATTGCACAAACTCACGGAAGGGGGCCGAGTCTACCAACTGAAAAGGCAGCAGTTGAAGCGCTAGCAATTTAGCCAAGCTAGCATTCAACCGCTGGGCATGTGGATGGCTGGGAGTGAACTTCTTTCGACGGTCCAGCAGCTGGGGCAGGGAAATTTGCCTGCTAGAATCGGACGTCGGTGTACTGCTAGCAGAGTGTCCGCAAGTACTTGGCTGTGACACACCTAATTCTACACCTTCATTCCTCTCAGTGCATGTTTCAGAGAGGACTGAAGTTATAGTGGGGTTGGAGATCCCAGCTGATGCGGTGCAAGGAGAGGTCCGCTTTGTTCTTTGGTGTGGGTCTTTGAGGTAGGCTTGCCAATGAGCTGCATGGCAGGTCAACATAAGTCTGGTCAGGCATGTGGTACCCAAGCGGCTGATGTTTTGGCCATGCGATATACGCTTGAGACATATGTTGCAAACAGCAGCTGTGCGATCTGATGCACTAGCCTCAAAAAAGGCCCACACCAAAGAACTTTTTGAATGACGGGCAGAGGCAGCGCCCTGCACAGGCGGAGCTCTGCGGTGTGATTCCGTCGGTGTACTGCCCTTACGCTGGCCACCAAAGGGCATCCTGCCTCGTTGGAGATGTGCCTCCTCCTCATCCTCATCCTCCTCCTCCTCCTCTCTCCTATTAGGCACCCACGTGGAGTCAGTGACCTCATCATCCCCTCCCTCCTCATCACTGGAGCCAATCTGGCAGTATGCTGCAGCTGCTGGAACATGACTGCCAGATTGGTGTCCTTCTTGAGCATCCCCTCTGTCTGCTCTCACGCTACTGCCTTCCTCTAGCTGGGTTTCATCATCAGACCCTTCGAAACGCTGGGCATCCTCCTGGAGCATGTACCCAACACTGTGCTCAAACAGTTCGGGGGACTCCTCAGGAGGAGGACATGGTGGGTCTAGGGAAGAAGTGACTGATGATGAGTCTGACATTGATACCAGGGAAGAGGACGCTTTGGCAGCTGCTTTGCCAGTACCCTGAGCCTGGGTGAGAGAGGATGAGGAGGAGGAGGAGGGCTTGGTCATCCACTCTACCAAGTCTTCGGCATGATGTGGCTCAACATGTCCAGCTGCCGAAAAGAAGGACAAGCGTGTCCCATGGCCATGTGCTGATGACAATGCACCGCGTCCACGACCAGCACTGTTGCCCCCAGACACAGAGCCTGCTTGCCCTCTTTTATTGCCTCCTGACTGTCCGCCTCTCCTTGTTTGCCTTCCAGACATTCTAATGGATGGCCTGCAGGGAGATGGGAAAAAAAGCAATAAGGGCTACCTTCAGGTGTCCTTCTCTGTCCCTATACTTAAGGATTTCTAAATATGGTTGAGGATGATTGCTTTCGCACAGAATAGCACAATGACAATTTCCCTGACTGTCCAAAAAACAAGGATTTCAAAGATGGTTGATGAGGAATGCTTTAGCACAGTATAGCACAATGAGAATTTTCCTCACTGTCCTTCCCTGCCCCTACAAACAAGGTTTAGCACAGTGAAACACACTGACACTCTCCCTACCTATAGTTTTCTGTCCCTATAATTTTTTTTTTTTTTTAAAGATGGTTGATGAGGAATGCTTTAGCACAGTATAGCACAATGAGAATTTCCCTCACTGTCCTTCCCTGTCCCTACAAACAAGGTTTAGCACAGTAAAACACACTGACACTCTCCCTACCTATAGTTTTCTGTCCCTATAAAAAATTTTTTTTTAAAGATGGTTAATGAGGAATGCTTTAGCACAGTATAGCACAATGAGAATTCCCTCACTGTCCTTCCCTGTCCCTACAAACAAGGTTTAGCACAGTAAAACACACTGACACTCTCCCTACCTATAGTTTTCTGTCCCTATAAATTTTTTTTTTTTAAAGATGGTTTATGAGGAATGCTTTAGCACAGTATAGCACAATGAGAATTTCCCTCACTGTCCTTCCCTGTCCCTACAAACAAGGTTTAGCACAGTAAAACACACTGACACTCTCCCTACCTATAGTTTTCTGTCCCTATAAAAATTATTTTTTAAAGATGGTTGATGAGGAATGCTTTAGCACAGTATAGCACAATGAGAATTTCCCTCACTGTCCTTCCCTGTCCCTACAAACAAGGTTTAGCACAGTAAAACACACTGACACTCTCCCTACCTATAGTTTTCTGTCCCTATAATTTTTTTTTTTTAAAGATGGTTGATGAGGAATGCTTTAGCACAGTATAGCACAATGAGAATTTCCCTCACTGTCCTTCCCTGTCCCTACAAACAAGGGTTAGCACAGTAAAACACACTGACACTCTCCCTACCTATAGTTTTCTGTCCCTATATTTTTTTTTTTTTAAAGATGGTTGATGAGGAATGCTTTAGCACAGTATAGCACAATGAGAATTTCCCTCACTGTCCTTCCCTGTCCCTACAAACAAGGTTTAGCACAGTAAAACACACTGACACTCTCCCTACCTATAGTTTTCTGTCCCTATAATTTTTTTTTTTAAAGATGGTTGATGAGGAATGCTTTAGCACAGTATAGCACAATGAGAATTTCCCTCACTGTCCTTCCCTGTCCCTACAAACAAGGTTTAGCACGGTAAAACACACTGACACTCTCCCTACCTATAGTTTTCTGTCCCTATAAAAAAATTTTTTTTTAAAGATGGTTGATGAGGAATGCTTTAGCACAGTATAGCACAATGAGAATTTCCCTCACTGTCCTTCCCTGTCCCTACAAACAAGGTTTAGCACAGTAAAACACACTGACACTCTCCCTACCTATAGTTTTCTGTC
Organism: Rana muscosa; assembly: GCA_029206835.1. NCBI lineage: Eukaryota > Metazoa > Chordata > Amphibia > Anura > Ranidae > Rana > Rana muscosa. The sequence goes on along the minus strand of CM055121.1, from coordinate 208,904,729 downwards.
CCTATAAAAATTTTTTTTTTTAAAGATGGTTGATGAGGAATGCTTTAGCACAGTATAGCACAATGAGAATTTCCCTCACTGTCCTTCCCTGTCCCTACAAACAAGGTTTAGCACAGTAAAACACACTGACACTCTCCCTACCTATAGTTTTCTGTCCCTATAATTTTTTTTTTTTTTAAAGATGGTTGATGAGGAATGCTTTAGCACAGTATAGCACAATGAGAATTTCCCTCACTGTCCTTCCCTGTCCCTACAAACAAGGTTTAGCACAGTAAAACACACTGACACTCTCCCTACCTATAGTTTTCTGTCCCTATAAAAATTTTTTTTTAAAGATGGTTGATGAGGAATGCTTTAGCACAGTATAGCACAATGAGAATTTCCCTCACTGTCCTTCCCTGTCCCTACAAACAAGGTTTAGCACAGTAAAACACACTGACACTCTCCCTACCTATAGTTTTCTGTCCCTATAATTTTTTTTTTTTTAAAGATGGTTGATGAGGAATGCTTTAGCACAGTATAGCACAATGAGAATTTCCCTCACTGTCCTTCCCTGTCCCTACAAACAAGGTTTAGCACAGTAAAACACACTGACACTCTCCCTACCTATAGTTTTCTGTCCCTATAATTTTTTTTTTTTAAAGATGGTTGATGAGGAATGCTTTGGCACAGTATAGCACAATGAGAATTTCCCTCACTGTCCTTCCCTGTCCCTACAAACAAGGTTTAGCACAGTAAAACACACTGACACTCTCCCTATCCTATAGTTTTCTGTCCCTATAATTTTTTTTTTTAAAGATGGTTGATGAGGAATGCTTTAGCACAGTATAGCACAATGAGAATTTCCCTCACTGTCCTTCCCTGTCCCTACAAACAAGGTTTAGCACAGTAAAACAGACTGACACTCTCCCTACCTATCCTTCTCTTTCCCTAAACTAAAGGAATCCAGGTTAAGCAAGAAAAAAAATGTCACTGTCCCTGCCTATGCTTCTCTTTCCCTGCTCCGGAACACACTACACTAGGCCGCCGTGCTGGCGGCCTTTTATAGTGTGGGGCGTGTACTAAACACCCTCAGCAATAATTGGCCACAGGCATCCTGCCTGTGGCCAATCATTGCTCTCCTCGCTGCCGGCGCTGTGATTGGCCAAGCATGCGGGGTCACAGTGCATGCTTGGCCAATCACAGCGCCTGGATGACACTGCGATGGCGTAGTGCATTGTGGGCCGCGAATTAGGCGCGAACGGCCCAAATCGTTCGTTGTTCGGCGAACGATCGAACAGCCGATGTTCGAGTCGAACGTATGTTCGACTCGAACACCGAGTTCATCCCTACTATGCAGTGATGAATCAGCCTTAGGGACACATATAGGTGTTAGCGATCTCCAACCTCCAGACTCCAAGCAATCTGCTCTTGTTGGATCACTCAGGGTTCCAGATTACATGTAAACATGAAATAAATGCCTCCCATAGTGTAAATCGTTACAAACAAGCAATGGTTTATTAAAAGACAATTGGAAGCTTACATCAACCAATAATTAAAACCACAATAGAATAAAAACAATGGCGTCAGAGTGCCTCTCACTTCACTTCCGATCCGCGACTCACTCCGGCCATGCCCTACGCATTACGTCACGTTACGTGACTTCATCAGGGTAGTTCCAATTTTTTGTGTCACGTGACATTTGCGCAAAGGTTTATCAAACATAAAATTTAAGTATACATTTAGTTCATTTTAGGGCACAAATGCAACATTCTACCCTATATTTAAAAATTTGCGTGTGCCTGAAAAACAACGACAAACTTTGGTACCCCTTATTTTCCTTAGAAGACGCTTTGAAAAGCTCCCACAGGTCATCAGTTTAGAAACCTAGATTTATTGTTCTCACTCCCGAATGTGTGGCTATATGTAACAGTTGTGTTGGTGCCTTGATGGGGGGTGTTGTTTACGTTTGTATGTGCATGCACATGGAGGGCAGATTCTACTTGTTTTTTGGGGGGGGGGGGGTTCGGTGCTTAGGTGTAACTTCATTTTTTTTTTACTTATTGTTTTTTATTCCACTTAAACATTATTTATATCACACGGGACAAAATGTCCCCTATGTGATATAATATTTTTAAGCCAGGTTCTCTTTAATGAAACATCGGAACCCTTCTATTGAAGATAATGGAAAACATATCGTGCTTCACTAGCTCCTTCCCTGGCCTTTAATTGTAAGCTTCTCGAGGGCAGGGACTGATGTGTATTTAAAGTATGTGAAGTGCTTAGTAAATGTCAGTGATGTACAAATAAATACACTGTCTGTAATAAATACACTCACCGGACACTTTAATAGGCACACCTGTTCAATTGCTTGATAACAAATTGCTAATCTGCCAATCACATGGCAGAAAATGCATTTAGGCATCTAGACGTGGTGAAGACAACTTGCTGGACTTCAAACTGAGCATCAGAATGGGGAAGAAATGGCATTTAAGTGATTTTTAACGTGGCATGGTTGTTGGTGCCAGACGGGCTGGTCTGAGAATTTCAAAGTATTTAAAAAACTGCCGATCTACTGGGATTTTTACACACAACCATTTCTAGGGTTTACAGAGAATGGTCCGGAAAAGAGAAAATATCCAGTGAGCAGCAGTTGTGTGGGCGAAAATGCCCTTTTGATGTCAGAGGAGAATAGGCAGAATGGTTAAAGTTGATAGAAAGGGAACAGTAATCTTAAATAACCACCCAAGATATGTAGAATACCATCTCCGAACGCACAACACATTGAACCTTGAAGCAGATGGGCTACAGCAGCAGAAGACCACACCGGGTGCCACTCCTGTCAGCTGAGAACAGGAAACTGAGGCTACAATTTGCACAGGCTCACTAAAATTGCACAATGGAAGATTGGAAAAATGTTGTCTGGTCTGATGAGTCTCGATTTCAGCTGCGACATTCAGATAGTAGGGTCAGAATTTGGCATAAACATGAATGATGGATCCGTCCTGTATTGTATCAATGGTTCAGGCTGGTGGTTTAATGGTGTGGGGGATATTTTCTTGGCACACTTTGGGCCCCTTAGTACCAATTGAGCATTGTTTAAACGTCACAGCCTACCTGAGTATTGTTGCTGACCATGTCCATCCCTTTATGACTACAGTGTACCCATCTTTTGAAGGCTCCTTCCAGCAGGATAATGCACCATGTCACAAAGCTCAAATCATCTCATCACTGGACAATGAGATCCCTGTACTCTAATGGCCTCCACAGTCACCAGATCTCATCCAAAAGAGCACCTTTGGGATGTGGTGGAACGGATAATGGATGTGCAGCTGACAAATCTGCAGCAACTGTGTGATGCTTTCGTGTCAATATGAACCAAAATCTCTGAGGAATGTTTCCAACACCTTGTTGAATCTATGTGTAGCGCCCTCACCTCATCTTCTTTGTCTAGGGGTATTTCGTATGTGAGGGTGAGATACGCTACGGCCCATGTCCTCCCCATGGCAGTGGGTGAGGTGAAGGCCAGTATCAATTCTTTTCCTCGGGCCTGTGCGTTTCAGTTAAGGACCAAGTCTTGCTGTGCTGACACTTCCCTTTGCTCCCATTAACCGGAGTCCCACACACCGATTAGGGTCCAACTCTTGTTTTATTGTCACACTCACAATCAAACAGTTCTTTTCCAGCCAACTGGTTGAGACCCAATAACAGTTCAATACGGTGGGGTGAGCAGATCGAGGCACTATCCTGATTGTACGCTAAACCACTGTGATTTCACCAGCGGTTACTATAGCCTTGGCTAGAGAGAACTTAGAACTTGAGAGTCTCTACCAGCGACTCAATAGAATGTAGATAGGAGTACCTTCACTGCGTTGTGGCCCCTGTCAGGGGGAGATGTCCCTCCAAGGGAGTTACCGGAGGCCCATCGTCACTGGGTTGATGCTGCTCCGGACTCTCCGGACGGGTGACCTCCCCGGCCTCCTCACCTCAGACTTGGGCCCCATCCACCTCAGGGACCCTCGGACTCCTCCGCCCTCGCGGGACCCAGTCGAAGTCACTGGGCCCCAGGCCTCCGGTTTAGTACCTCACCCCAGGCTGAAGGTGCCTGGGATGGATGCCAACTCCGCTCCGGCCAGGCCTAGGGCGCCTGGACTGGAACTCCGAACCGCCCGCACCCAGGCCGAAGGTGCCTGGGCGCGCGATGCAGGAAAAAGACCTCGTGGTGAGGGCGTCTCTCCCCTTTATCTCCTCCCGCGACGTCACAGCAGGTTCCCCGCCCCCGCCGCACCATCGCCGGAAAGGGACAAAAAGGCCAGCACTGCTGCAGTGAATCTACCTTAGGCCTGTGGGAACCCCGCCACCCACAGGCCAAGGAGAACACTACACCACCAAGTCCTCCACGAATTAACAATGGTCCAAATCCCTTCATGATTTATACACACCTGGGTCATACTACCACCCAGGTGCATCCCCCTAAATTTAAACCTCCGCTACATATGCCACGAAGAATTAAAAGAGGAGTATGGGTTTCTTTTTTTTTTTTTTTTTGATTCATACTTACTTAGGTGGATCTGCATCTATCTCCCGGCGCCTCTGCACTGAAAATTGAGCGATAGAACATCATCGATCGCTCGGTTTTCACAGCTCAGTGAGCAGAGAGCTGCAGACTGTCAGTCACCATCTCTCTGCTCTTCTCCCTCCTCGCTCATTGAAGCGCTGAGCTGTGGAGGGGGCGGAGTGGCCGTCTCAGGCTCTCAGTGGCCTCGCTGAGAGGCTGAGATGGGTGTCAGTCCAGGCACCTGGCGGATCCAGACTTTATTGTCGTGATGACGCGATGCCTGGACTGATTTCTGTGGCATCAGCAGAGAGCTGACTTCAGTCCACTCTCTGCTAAAAACGGGTCACAAGAGTGCAAAACGAATTGCATGCCTGTGATCCAAAGGAGAAGCCCAGCCAAACAAGCTTAGGCTGGACTTCTCCTTTAAGGCAATTCTGAAGGCAAAAGAGGGTCCAAACCGGTACTAGCAAGGTGTACCTAATAAAGTGTCCAGTGAGTGTATACAAATAACAGTGCTCAGTGTCAGTATCTTAAGGTGGCAAAATGCTGCTTTGTGTTTCAAAAGGCATCAGCTGGAATAAGAAATGCATCAATTTATGTCTTTGTAAAATATGAGCAGGATGTCATTTTGGATATATTGTTACATTTTAGGCAACATTTGCAAAAACAATTGCCCTTGAAATGGAAAGGGCACAGTAAAGGGCAGCTAGATAAAGTTTGACTTCAGTTAGAAAGACAAATTGACAAAGATGACCAATGATCAGACTACAACATTATAATTTTTTTAGTGGGTCAATTTTGAGAGGCTGCAGCACTGGCTATTCTGTGTCAGGCATTTGTGAACACAGCAAGAACTCCAGCATACAAGCACCATGATTGTGTCATTGCTGAGCCAGGATCCCAGTCCAGAAAGCAGATTCTGGCCATAAATGATGCCTAAACAATGCTGGCTCCATCCTTCTGGAGAGAAAAACAGGTTGTCAGGGGAACTGCTGCTCTGTGACAGGTATAAAATACATGTATGTGTTACACTTACACACAGGGCTGGTGCTACCACTGCGTAAACTAGGCAGCCGCCTAGGGCGCACTGCTGCCTAGGGCGTCCCGCCACTGGTGTTCCTAATCTCTTCTTTCTGCAGCAAGCAACTAAGTCTCAACATCAGCAGGCAGCCGCTTCTTCGTTCGCACATAGTGTCAGAGGCACAGCGGCGGCGGAGGACTGTGTCTGTGTCTTGACTCCCGAATGAATGGAAGCAAGCAAACATTCATCGATGGGCACTGGTAGGCTGCATTTGATGGGCGCTGGTGAGGCTGCATTTGATGGGCGCTGGTGAGCTGCATTTGATGGGCGCTTTATTAAAAAGGTGGAGTATACATGGGCAGGGCAAAGGGGGTGGAGTCGGGGTGGGGCCATGGGTGCAGCCAAGGGGGGCAGCAAAATGAGATTTTGCCTAGGGTGACAAAGATCCTTGCACCAGCCCTGCTTACACATTACTTAGCATGCTTGCACTTAACATGGAAAATGATTCCTGACGTTTGGTGTGTTTTAATGGATGTGAGCAGCTCTGTATGTGGTATACAGCAGGAACGAGAAAGCCTTGGGTAAGGGAGGTTATAAAAACAGCTCATGTAGAACAGAAAGTAAGAGCAACCAACGGAAGATTAAACACATTTGTTAATACTATTCAGTATAAGATGGGTTATCTGCAGTTATGCAAAGTCTGACATTTTCCAAAATCTGTTCACGAGATCAAGGAATTTGTCATAATAGGACAATTCCGGAACACCAACACGGCAGGAGCGGCTACTAGAACATATTAAATACTGTAGACATTTTTCTCTTAATAAAACTTTTTATATAATATTAAAATATTACAATGAAGCGCTCATACCCAAGGGACCTTAAATAGATCATTTCCTTTAAATGCCGAAGTAATTCACAGAAAGCGCTGCATGGGATTTCAAATTATCAGTGACGCACATCGGCTTTGTCCGAGGGACGGAGGAATTTTCATTGAAATAAAGCAATTTTACATTTTCTAGCAAAGAACAGGGAAGTGGGCGGCATTTGTAATAAAGGCTTTTCTTTGAAGTATAAAAATCAAAGGCTGAAATTGAAGGTTACTTCTTAGTTTAGAAAGGCTATGCTGTAACACTAAAATGTGAATCCAACCTGGGTAATCCAAATAGTGTATAGGATGGAGAAAAGTGAACAACCTTCACTGAAAGGAGATATAGGAAAGTCATGTGTTCAGCACTTCCGGACCGCCTTCTGCACATTCCCTACGCAAGGTGGCCCGGCTGCGTGAAAGGAGGTCACCTGTACGTCGCTTGGTGCAGTAGCCTCTAAGGGCGTGCGCTAATTGGACAGAGGGGGAGCCAATCAGCGGGTCCGGTGGACGCAATGTCCGCCAGCCACCCACGATCGTTCCCCAGTCAAGCAGAACGGCGATCTGCCTATGTAAACAAGGCAGATCTCCATCCTGACAGGGGAGAACATAGAGATCTTGTGTTTCAGCTAAGTAGGTACATGGATCTCTGTGTTCTCCCAGTCAGTCCATCCCCCCACAGTTAGTAAGCACCTCCTAGGGACACACTTAACCACTTAAGCCCCGGACCAATACGCAGCATAAAGACCAGGCCCCTTTTTGCGATTCGGCACTGCGTTGCTTTAACTGACAATTGCGCGGTCGTGAGAGGCGGCTCCCAAAAAAAATTGCCGTCCTTTTTTTCCCACAAATAGAGCTTTCTTTTGGTGGTATTTGATCACCTCTGCGGTTTTAATTTTTTGCGCTATAAACAAAAATAGAGCGACAATTTGGAAAAAAATGCAATATTTTTTACTTTTTGCTATAATAAATATCCCCCCAAAATATATATAAAAAAAATGTTTCCTCAATTTAGGCCGATACGTATTCTTCTACATATTTTTGGTAAAAAAAAATCGCAATCTGCGTTTATTGATTGGTTTGCGCAAAAGTTATAGCGTTTACAAAATAGGGGATAGTTTTATGGCATTTTTATTAATTTTTTTTTTTAACTAGTAATGGCAGCGATCAGCGATTTTTTCGTGACTGCGACATTATGGCAGACACATCAGACACTTTTGACACATTTTTGGGACCATTGTCATTTTTACAGCGATCAGTGCAATAAAAATGCACTGGTTACTGTAAAAATGACACTGGCAGTGAAGGGGTTAACCACTAGGGGCGCTGAAGGGGTTAAGTGTGCCTAGGGGAGTGATTACTACTGTGTGGGGGCGTGGCTACGAGTGACACGTGACCGATCTCCGCTCTCAGTATACAAGCCTCGTCTTAGTTTCCGGTTACTATGGAAACGAACGTCGAGCAAATCAGAGACAGAGACTGTTGCTGGTATCGCGGGATTTTGGGGCTGACGTCGATAATAGGAGATGACGCAGCCCCAGCATAGACTCTGCATTTTTCCAGCAGGGTCTCGGCCTGCCGGAAAGTTTGGACAAACGGCGCATGCGCAGGCTACGTCATGAGACACAGTTATACATATATCTCGCAAGGAAGGCAGGTAAGGAGACAATCTTCTAATGCAAATGATTTTAAAACCAGTCCTAATAAAGAAAAGTCACCTGACTGGGTATACAACCACTTTAACCCTTTGAGCGCCCCTGGTGTTAACTCCTTCCCTGCCAGTGTCATGAGTACAGCAACAGTGTATATTTTTAGCACTGATTATTGTATTAGTGTCACTGGTCCCCAAAAAAGTGTCAAAAGTGTTAGTTAGGTGTCAGATTTGTCACGCTAAAAATTGCTGATCGCCACCATTACTAGTAAAAGTGAATAAAAAATTCCATAAAAATATTCCATCATTTGTAGACGCCATAACTTTTGCGCAAACCAATCAATATACACTTATTGGGATTTTTTTTTACCAAAAAAATGTAGCAGAACACATATTGACCTAAACTGATGAAGAAAGAAATTTGGTTTTAAAATTTTTTTTATTGGATATGTATTATAGCAAAATGTAAAAAGTATTTTTTTTTTTAATTTACCGTCTTTTTTTGTTTATAGCGCAAAAAATAAAAACCGCAGAGGTGATCAAATGCCACCAAAAGAAAGCTCTATTTGTCGGAAAAAAAGGACATCAATTTTATTTGCGTACAACGTCGCACGACCGTGCAATTGACAGTTAAAGTAACGCAGTGCCGTATCACAAAAAATGGTCATGAAGGGGGTAAAACCTTCCGGGGCTTAAGTGGTTAATCACACTTCTCCTGCCTTCTGAACCTTTTGTTTTGTTTTTTAAAGTGGCATTATATTCCTAACTATTCCGGGGTGAGTTTATTAACTATAAATATAATATGGCTATTGGTTGGGAAAGTGGGAGGGAAAAGATAAGACTTGAAGCCCAGAGATCATATTTAAAGCGATTGTAAACCGCAGATGTTGCAAAAATAAAAAGAAAACTTGCAAGGCAATGGCATAATGTGCTAGTATGCATCACATGGAAATGGGGAAAATCTGACAGGGGTTATAACCCTCCCTTACTCTGTCCAAAATGAAAAAAACATTTGTGCCTTTAGTTTTACTTTAATGTCAATGTTTCCTGCTTAGTTAAAAAAGTTGATTGATTATCGCTATGTAGGAAGAGGGAGCCGGTTAGACACGCGCTATCTCTGCTCTATGGTTTCCTGGCAGTACCCACCAAGGAACTACACCCAGCGTTTCTGCATCAAGTAGAAACAGATTTGGGAATTCAGTTCACCCCTGAACAAGCTGAGAAAGTTTCCTCCTAGCCCATAAATCACCTGTCTTGAACCACTACCATAAAGTGGGTTATAAAATACTATCTAGGTGGTACGGAGTACCCTACCTTCTACATAAAATGAAACAGCAATATCCCGGAAAAGTGTTGGACATGTAGTAAAAAGGTGGAAACAATCTCCCACATCTTTTGGTACTGCTCCAGTCTAAGGTCCTTTTGGAAGGACATGACCATTATTAACCACTTCAGCCCCGGAGTGCGATACGGCACTGCGTCCCTTTACCTGACAATTGCGCAGTCCTGCGACGCTGTACACAAACAAAATTGATGTATTTTTTTCCCTACAAATAGAGCTTCTTTTGGTGGTATTTGATCGTCTCTGCGGTTTTTATTGACAATTTTGAAAAAAAAATAAATAATATTTTTTACTTTCAAATTTGTTTATTGAATTTTATCAAATTACAGAGAAATAATAAAATAAAAAAATAATAAAGCAACAATCACAATGATCACCAAATTAGGTTCAAAATTAGCATATGAGTTCATATATACATAATGGATTAAGAGAAAGCTGCTTCATTCAATAATCAAAGTGGGTTTCTTTACATAGTCTAAATAAAGTTTAGACTCAGAATAAGAATTACAATTTAAACTGTAAAGGTTAACATCTAAGATGGATAAAGATAATGTATTAAAGCCTCAAATAGGTAGGAGACAAAACTAACGCTACAATATAACTATTAAAGATCTTGTATCTGTGCTTAAAAATTTAGAGGAGCACATATAGGTATATTTGTTGAACCTATATATCTGAAAATAAATAAATAAATGAAGAAAAAAGAAAAAAGAAAAAAAAAAGAAAATATAAACAAGTGAAGAAAAAGAGAAGAGAAAGAGTAGGAAGAAGAGAAGAAGAGAAGGAGAAGAGGAAGTGACAGGAAGAATCCCCGGGGATAAATGCATTAATAGCCATTTGCATAGGCCGGTTTCACACTGGGGCGGTGTGGGCGGTGGCGGTATAGCGCCGCTATTTTTAGCGGCGCTATACCGTCGGGATTGCAGAGGTATTCGGCCGCTAGCGGTGTGGTTTTAACCCCCGCTAGCGGCCGAAAAAGGGTTAATACCACCCGCAAACCGTGGCTACAGCCGCGGTTTGTGGGCGGTATTACCGCGGTATCCCATTCATTTCAATGGGAAGGAGCAGTGTAGGAGTTGTAAACACACCGCTCCACTCACCGCTCCAAAGATGCGGCTAGCAGGACTTTTTTTTAAGTCCTGTTAGCGCACCGCTCCAGTGTGAAAGCCCTCGGGGCTTTTACATTGGAGAGACAGGAGCCACTGTTTAGGCTCGGTTTGCAGGCGCTATTTTTAGCAAAATAGCGCCTGCAAACCGCCCCAGTGTGAAAGGGGCCTTATAGATAGTTATTGCGAGAAAGTGTAAAACATCAAGGCATCAACAAGGTGTCATCAAAGTTTGGTGGCAAAAAGTAAGTTATCCATGGTTGCCAAATATTAATATTTTTTACTTTCTGATATAATACATATCCCCCAAAAAAACTATATAAAAAAACGAATTAATTCATCAGTTTAAGCCAATGTGTATTCTGCTACATATTTTTTGTAAAAAGAATCGCAATAAGCGCATATTGATTGGTTTGCACAAAAGTTATAGCGTCTACAAAATAGGGGATAGATTTATGGACTTTTAGGTTTTCTTATTGTTTTTTGCTAGTAATGGCGGCAATCTGTGATTTTTAGCGGGACTGCGAAATTGCAGCGGACAAATCTGACCCCAAGTAACACTTTCTTTCCCGTATGTGATTTTTGCTTACAGCTAACATCAAATGAAATCATGTTATGGTCACTGCTACCCAGGTGTTCCTTTATCTGAACATTAGTAATAAGCTCTGCGTGGTTTGAGATTACCAGGTCCAACAGAGCATCATTCCTAGTCGGGGGCCTCAATAAACTGGAGCATAAAATTGTCCTGTAATAGGTTTATACAATTTTTCCCTTTAACTGTCCAAGCAGTGCCATTACTCTAGTCAATTTCTGGGTAGTTAAAATCCCCCATTATTATCACTGTCCCAGCCCTTGCAGCCCTTTCCATCTGTGCAAGGAGCTGAGTCTCCACCTACTCATTAACATTGGGTGGTCTATAACAAACTCCAATGATTAACTTTGAACTACGCACATCTGTATGCAGTTCCACCCATAATGCGTCAGACTCATCACACTCTTCATCCACCAGGTCCTCTTTCACACTTGCTTTGAGATCACTTCTCACATAGACACAGATCCCTCCACCTTTCCTTTTTACCCTGTCTTTCCGAAAGAATGCATAGCCAGGAATATTAATAGCCCAGTCATGCGAGGAATGAAGCCAAGTTTCAGCAATACCGATTACATCATAGCTCTCCTGATGCACCAGAGCTTCCAACTCACCTATTTTGCTTGGCAGACTTCTTGCATTGGTGAACAAACACTTTAATGCATTAATATATTTTGACTGGTCACATACTATCCTCTTGGGTGTTCCGAGATTGCAACTAGGACTTGCTACTATACTTACCTTTGGTTTATGTGCTTTGGTTACCCTACCTTAAAGGCCCCTAATACTACCCTCTGGAATATGTTCCACGCTGACTCTCTATCTCTGGACCCTCCCCCCTGTCGCCTAGTTTAAAAACCCCTCTAAAAAAAAAACTCTTACTTTTTGGCCATCCTTATTCCCAGCTGATCTGCACCCTCCTCATTTAGATGCAGTCCGTCCCTTCTATAGTACTGGTTATCGACTGAGAAGTCAGCCCAGTCCTCCAGGAACCCAAACCTCTCCTTACTACACCAGCTCTTCAGCCACTTGTTTACTTCCTTCCACTTGTTTACTTCCCTAATCCCCCTTTGCCTTTCTGGTGTGGCTCGATTTACCGGTAGTATTCCTGAGAATACTACCTTGGAGGTTGTTAGGCAAATCGCCTGGGTTCTTGCTTAGTCGCTCAGAGTACCGTGGACTTCTCTTTGTGTCTAGGATAGTTTAGGAAGATCACCACTGTTATCAGCCCTTCGTGTGCACGCGGAGAGCCCAAACACCACACAAGACAGATATGATGCTAGAACTCTGTTGTATTTTACAATTGGTACAGCCTATATAGTTAATCATACAGAACTTTGAAATTAAGGCGTTCATGGAGGTGTCCCATTAGGACCAATCATAATAGCGATCAATTGATGTAGGTGAATACTTAATGATTAATTACACATGACTATTCCTACTGTTTACTATCTACTAGCTACTGTTTGTCTTTTGCGGTCATGTCAAATGTCATGATGTACTAGGTTCTTTTTACTCATTATCTCTTTGGACAAATACACAAGGCACAGTCAGCAGTTTAAAAGTCACATCTATATTCTACTGAAACCTTGCTAAAACTAATTCTCTGCTAAATTCATAAAATGGGTGCTGCATGATCAAAATGGAGGTTGTAATGTCAATTATATCCTCACAATCCCTCCTTTTATCCCTGAACAGGGATAAATCATATAGGAAATCAAAAGTCCAAGGTACTATCCACAAGAACAAGGGTTAGGCATCTTTGTCTTGTAGAGGGATGTTGCATCTTGAGGGCAGCATCACCATTCCCCTGGTAATGATTATTCTGTTATTGGCTGTAGTTCATATTCTGGTCCAGCTGCTCGATTCATTCGGTAGTTGTATCCTTTGATCATGCAGAGCAGACTCTTGTACATAAAATATGTAAAAAGAAGAAACAAGAGACCCATCAGTATCACGGTACCAACCTTCTTTATCCACATAAATAACCCACTTAACCATCCTCCTACACCTTCCATTCCTTTAAATGGATTCCATCCTTCCTCTGCTATACTTCTAGCCTTGTGTTGCAATTCTTTTATCTTATGTAGGTGCACTTCTACTCTATCTCCATAATCTGAGATCCAGGTGCAACATTCACTCCCAATAAATTGACAGAACCCTCCTTCTGAAGCTAATAAGTAATCTAAAGCCCTTTTCTCCTGCAAAGCTAATCTACTTAATTCTCTTACTTCTTCATTTAACAACTCAAGAGCATTTGTAGTTTCATTTAAAATCTCATCCATAATATTTGAAAAATTATTTAACCTTTCCATTAAAATAATTCCCCACCCTGTGAAGGATGGAAATACAGACCAAACCATATCCTCAGTATCAAACAGTTCTCGTTTAGGTTTATCACTCCATACAGTTTTCAACTGATAAGTTGCTTCAATATAATTTTCGGATACATATGCAGCGGGTACCAAGGTTACCAGGGTACATACCCCTGAAACATTAGCAGGTACCACCTTATATGCAATACTTTCATTACAAAGCCAGAAAAATGGTTTTTTTATTGCGAAACATTTTGGAATTCTAGCCTTTTGTATGACTTTATCAATTAGGAAAAAGGTTGTATACAAATGAGTGTTCATTATTGCAGAATTACAATGTTTTCCTTGACAGATAACTAATTTCTCCAAGCTATGTGGATCTGCTACGTCTACCTCTCCTATGTCTACAAAAAGGCCTTTGGGACATTTAATTCTTCCAATTCTTCCACCTTTCCCTCCTAGTCTATATCCAATGCTAGGCCTTCCTTGTTGACCACTTACATAGATGGGATGTCTTAATTGTTTACAGAAAAATTCATCTTGGCTAGAAAAATTCTTCCCTATTCCTGATTCCCAGATAGTATCATAGGGATGTGAGAGTCTAACATTTAAACTTTCATTAATGGGTGCTGATTGATTAATGGTAATGTTGTAGGGAATGAATACAGCTATCATGGCTGGGTTAGTAATACCCAACGGGGGTCTTGAACATACCCAACAATTGGACTTGTTGGCTGCTTGAGCAATTTTTAAATGAGTTTTCCATAACAGACTAGGGTATTCATTTTTATATTTATTTTTGTACTCATTCTTGTATTCATTTTTATATTCATATTTATAATCATGTGTTTCCATATTTCGTTTGCTGAGATATGGAGTATTCATGGCCTGGCTACAATGTGAACGGGTTGATCTTGTCATGGATATGCAGTAGTGTTTGTCTGTCAGCTTACCTTCCTTCCCATGTGTTCATCTTAGAGGCCTGAGCCCTTTCACCTGGCTTCCTTTATAATCTCCTCCCAGCCAGACTCCACCCCAGGCCCTATCACAGAACACTATATTAACCTGTGCACTGCAAGCCTGCTTGGCTGATCAACGTGTTTGTTAGGCATTGTGTGTTTGGGTTCCTGCCTGCCGTGTGCTACGTCTGTCTCTCTGTTACGTTATTGGCTTGTCCCCGACTATCCCTGTCTGCTCGTGACCCTTGACCTTCGGCTCGTTCTTTCGTTATCCTTGTCTGCTTGTGGCCCCTGACCTTCAGCTTGTATTCGGTTCTCTCTTATCTTGTGCTGCTGCTTCCCCTCTTTTCCCCTTATCCTACGGGGCGTGAGCTAGGAAACTCCAGGGGCCGCGACCTGGTCCCAGCCTGCAGCTAACATCCTCACCACTAGAGGCCCTGGAGAAGACCAGCTGGGTCTTAGACTCCGCGCCCTGGGGAATCTTGGCTCTAGCTTCCGATTGGATCCCGGTTGTGCTCCTCTGGTCCCGCTTTCCACAACCACCCAGTTTCCTATCCGCAGAAGCCAGCCATAGGGTTCACTACCTCGCGGTGCACTCCTGTCCCCCTACGGTGTGCATCTGTCACCTGGCCACAGGTGACCCTGACAGTTTGATCAGCCATGAACCCGGCTGACATCCCGCTACCCGCGGATGATCCATTGCAGGGCATAGTTTGCAGACTTGAAACCCAGGAATCGAATCAGACTCAGGTGATGCGATTCCTCCAGGATCTGGCTTCTCGCTTCGAGCAGCTTCAGGCCTCCTTGGGAACCCTGAATCCGCAACCTCAAATACAATCAGCGGCTGCACCTATTGCACCAGTCGCAGCCACACACTCACTACAACTGCCAGCTCCGTCCCGTTTCTCTGGGGACTCCAAGGCTTGCAGGGGGTTCCTTAGCCAATGCACGATTCATTTTGAGCTCCAGCCCCAAAACTTCCTGTCTGATCGGGCTAAGGTAGCCTATATCATTTCCCTCCTCTCTGGTGAAGCTTTAGCCTGGGCAGCCCCTATGTGGGAACTGAATGATCCAGTGGTTTCTAGCCTGTCTGGCTTCTTGAAACTTTTTCGGAATATCTTCGAAGAACCGGCTCGTGTCTCTTCAGCGGCCAGCGCCCTTTTACGTCTCCGCCAAGAGTCTGCTTCTGTGGGACAGTATGCCCTTCATTTCCGCATACTGTCGGCTGAGTTGAGCTGGAACAATGAGGCCTTAGTCGCAACCTTTTTGCATGGCCTGTCTGATAGAGTGAAGGATGAATTAGCAGGAAGAACCATCCCCACTGATCTGGCCGGCGCTATCTCCTTGTGTAACCAGATCGATATTCGCTTTCAGGAGAGGACCTTAGAAAAGCAACGCCAGCACTCCTTGGTTCTTAGTCAGCCTGAGCTCCCCTCTCTTCGACCCGTAGAACATCTCCTACCAGCTGAGGAACCCATGCAGCTGGGTCGGACCAGGCTATCCCCCGAGGAACGTGCTAGGCGCAGAACTCTTGGTCTGTGTCTTTACTGTGGGGGCAAAGGTCATTTTCGTGACACTTGCTCTCTTTGTCCAGAAAAACGTTCGGGTCCACTTCATCTGGAAAGTGGAGTATTGGACCCAGAAATATCACCTTCCCCTTCTCGTCTTCTGCTTTCTGTGTTCCTTCATGTTGGTGCTTCTTCTCATTCAGTCTCAGCATATCTGGATTCCGGAGCCGCTGGTAATTTCATGGACTGGGAAATCGCATCGTCCATGAGACTTACTCTTTTGCCCCTCACCACGCCATTGGTGGTCTTGGCGATTGATGGTACTGTTCTCCCAGGGGGACCTATCCGCTTCCAGACCCTCCCTGTTAAGATGTCGGTAGGGACACTCCACCAGGAGTGGATATCCTTCCTTATCTTACCCAAGGCCTCAACGCCTATAATTTTGGGTCTCCCATGGTTACAGCTCCATTCTCCTCATGTGGACTGGACTACTGGACAGATCCTGGCTTGGGGTCCCTCCTGTTCCTCGTCCTGCCTACCCAAGGTTGCCCCCTGTGAATCTGAGCCGGTCATTCATTCCAGGTTGCATAACCATTTACATTTCTCTGTCCCTAACCACCCTTGGACGCACAGCCAGGCTAGCTTGTCTACAAGTCCTGCAGTCGCTACGTCTTGCGATGCGATTCAGGTAGTCGCTACACCTGACTCAGCTATTCACTCTGCCTCTGTACTAGTTATGCCAGTCCAGCCCATGCCCAGTGAGCCTCCTACTTTTTCTTGTTTGGGACATTCTGCTTGTCCTTCAGCTATTCAGCTTGACTCCGGCGACATGTCACCTTCTAACCAACCCAGGGCCGGCCCTACCATGGGACCAGATGGTACCATTGTACCAGGCGGCACTTTTAGGGGGGCGGCAAAGCTGTGAGCAGAAAAATCTATCCACAAAATGTAGCTGTAAAACTTGTATGCCCCTGTTGCCTGCCTAATTTAAGGATTATGCGCTCCTGCTCACTGCTCTGCGGCAGCAGATGCACCCCTTTCTAGGCTCCCTTCTTGAGTTCCTATGAGTCTCCCCCCCCCCCCCCCCTGGATCGGAGCTGGTACAGTCCCAGCGAAAGTGCATGTGGGCGGAGCAGAAAGAGAACCTCACACTGCAGCATCGATCTTTGGTTCCCGCCCAGCACACAGCACAGCGCTCCTCCTCCAGAGCAGAGTGAAGATGTGTAAATCACGGATGACAGGCTGGATCCTCTTCTACTGTGAGTCCCGACTGCTCTGCATTCCATATACTGTGATTATAAACGTGCCCTGCACTTTTCACTGCAGGTTTATTGAAAGTGAAAGTAAAATTCTTAAACAGGTTAGGAATTAGTGTGACATTTCAGGTGCTACATTATATGTAATCCACATACACATTATATCTTCTAAAAAGAATGATTTTTTAATAAGATATAATGTGTATGTGGATTACATCTACAGTATGTAGCACCTGAAATATCACACTAATCCCTAACCTGTTCAAGAATATAACATTACACAGCAAAGGAGGTGATTTCTTATCCCAGCCCAACTTCAAGAAAGTCCACTCTTGCAGTGTGGGGGAGGGGGGAGAAGGGGGGTACTGTATAGTCTTTTTTTACTTGATTCTATGCTTCAGCCAGCTCCAGTGCTCTCCTCCTCCTCCCTATCACATATAGAGGAAGATTAACCCTGTATGGTCCAAAGTGGAGGCTGGAGTGTGACCACTGTCACTCCTAACTGACACAGGAGCTGCAGGGGACCAGTAACAGAACTGCAGAGAGCCCGCTGAAGCAAAGTACAAGGTAAAACTGAATACACAGCAAAGAATTCATTGGGTTCAGCAGGGGCTGAATTTTTGATCGATGTGTAACCCTCTCTGTTAGACAGAAACCGATTTGTTATATCCACTTCTGCTGGAAATCCTTGTTCGATTAGCTGTTTGCAGCCAAACGGAAGCAGTGCTGATCAGTGTATTTTGATAGGGGAGAGTCCCTGCTGTCAGAATACAATTCCCACATCCATCCAACTTGTGTGGATGGAGGAATCTGTCAGCCACTTGCTTGAGCCCCATCTCGATCCAGCAATGTGCACAAGAGCACTTGCTCTCTAGTGCAGGGGTCTCCAAACTCTCTAAAGGGCCAGTTTACTGTCTTTCAGACTTCAGGGGGGCCGAACTGTGCCCAGTGGGAGTTAACAATGTGCGATCTGGTGTCATTGGGAGGAATAGTGCCCCTTTTTTTGTCAGTAGAAGAAATTATGCCCCATCATTGGTGTCATTGGCAGGAATAATGCCTCAAGGGCCAGATAAAGGCAAGCAAAGGGCCACATCTGGCCCCAGGGCCGCAGTTTGGAGACCACTGCTCTAGTGGACTGTTTTTTTATAGTGCACTTTAATATTACTTTGCACTGTGTGTTTGATTTGCAGCACTGGGAGTTTGGTTGTAACTCCAAAACCAAATTGTGTACAAATGAACCATAAGAATTTGACTAGAGTTATTTGAATATTTGGGAGTTATTCACGTTATATGTTATAGTATTTTACATTTTTTATTTACAGTTCCCTCACAAAATGTTTTTGCAGCACAGGGATTTTGGTCCCACATGTGATATGTAATTGAATATTTATGAGTTGTTCGCATTATATGTTTTGGGATTCGCCCCTTCATAATTTTGTTTGCAGCACTGGTATTTTGGTTCCATATTCATGTGCTATATATTTCACTTGGTCAGATTTGATAATGACACATACACTAAATTTGATATAATTTATAGGGGTACTGTTATACACTAGGGTGTATATACTCCTGGTCTCTGTGCTCTGCAGTTTACTGCTCTTGACTTCTGCACATTGTATATTACTGTACATACTCTACCTCTGAACACTGTACACACTGCTCCTGATCCTTGTACTTTGTAATCTATCCAATTCTGACCTCTGCACTATATATATATATATATATATAATGTATTTGTGTGTGTGTAAGATAATTGGTCATGGGGGGGCGCAGCTTGGCATGTTCGCCCTGGGTGCTGGTTGACTTTGTCCCGGCACTGCCCCCTGCACTGTGAGGCAAATTGCCCGCTCCACTCCCCGCTGCACTTCAAGCATTTTTATTATTAACTTTTTTACTAGTAATGGCAGTGATCTACGACATTGCGGTGGACAGGTTCGGACACTTTTGACACATATTTGGGATCATTGACATCTATACAGCGATCTGTGCTATAAAACTGCACTGATTACTGTGTAAATGTCACTGTCTGGAAAGGGGTTAAATGGGGAGGAGTTTCTAACTGGGGGGGATGGGACTGACTGGAGGAGGAGAGAGATCTCTGTTCCTAATCACTAGGAACAGCAGATCTGTCTCTCCTCCCCTGTCAGAATGGGGATCTGTCTGTTTACATTGACAGATCCCCGTTCTGGCTCTCTGTGGAGCGATCGCAGCTGCCGACCAAGCACAGGTCCTTTTATACTCCAATATACATGTATAGAGCCATGACAGGTCCTCTTTATACTTCTATATACCTGTATAGAGCCATGTAAGGTCCTTATTATACTTCTATATACACGTATAATGCCATGACTGGTCCTCTTTATACTCCTACATACATGTATAGAGCCATGACAGGTCCTCTTTATACTCCTACATACATGTATAGAGCCATGACAGGTCCTCTTTATACGCCTACATACATGTATAGAGCCATGACAGGTCCTCTTTATACTCCTACATACATGTATAGAGCCATGACAGGTCCTCTTTATACTCCTACATACATGTATAGAGCCATGTAAGGTCCTTATTATACTTCTATATACACGTATAATGCCATGACTGGTCCTCTTTACACTCCTATACATGTATAGAGCCATAACAGGTCCTCTTTATACTCTTATATACATGTATAGAGCCATGACAGGTCCACTTTATACTCTTATATACATGTATAGAGCCATAACAGGTCCTCTGTACACTCTTATATACATGTATAGAGCCATGACAGGTCCACTTTAGTTATCATAATATAAAATAATGGATGTGGGGGTATTTTGGTGGGCGTGATTTTTTTTTGGGGGGGGGGGGGGCAGCATTTCATTTTTGGTACCAGGCAGCACAATGTCTTGGGCCGACACTGAACCAACCTGACTTCAGGGTTCCACTGACATCTGCCCAGTCTGATGGTCCTGTGCAAGATGACCAGTTCCCCTTTAAGGGTCTAGGGGACCCTCCTCAGATTCCTGTTGATCCTCTCATGCCCTTGCTTATTCCTAGAGAGCCTTTGGTCCTCAATAGATCTTCTTGTCATCTCCCTACCTCGTTTTCGGTCTCTGAGGATAATCTTAAGTACGAGGTTAGACAAGTTCTGGATTCTCGGCTCTGCAGAGGCATTCTTCAGTACCTTGTGCATTGGAGAGGTTTTGGTCCTGAGGAGGCGTCTTGGATCGCTGCATCTGATGTCGCTGCACCTCAGATTTCATCAGAGATTTCCCTTTAAGCCTGGGTCCAGGCGGGGGAGGGCCCATAAGAGGGAGGGTACTGTCATGGATATGCAGTAGTGTTTGTCTGTCAGCTTACCTTCCTTCCCATGTGTTCATCTTAGAGGCCTGAGCCCTTTCACCTGGCTTCCTTTATAATCTCCTCCCAGCCAGACTCCACCCCAGGCCCTATCACAGAACACTATATTAACCTGTGCACTGCAAGCCTGCTTGGCTGATCAACGTGTTTGTTAGGCATTGTGTGTTTGGGTTCCTGCCTGCCATGTGCTACGTCTGTCTCTCTGTTACGTTATTGGCTTGTCCCCGACTATCCCTGTCTGCTCGTGACCCTTGACCTTCGGCTCGTTCTTTCGTTATCCTTGTCTGCTTGTGGCCCCTGACCTTCAGCTTGTATTCGGTTCTCTCTTATCTTGTGCTGCTGCTTCCCCTCTTTTCCCCTTATCCTACGGGGCGTGAGCTAGGAAACTCCAGGGGCCGCGACCTGGTCCCAGCCTGCAGCTAACATCCTCACCACTAGAGGCCCTGGAGAAGACCAGCTGGGTCTTAGACTCCGCGCCCTGGGGAATCTTGGCTCTAGCTTCCGATTGGATCCCGGTTGTGCTCCTCTGGTCCCGCTTTCCACAACCACCCAGTTTCCTATCCGCAGAAGCCAGCCATAGGGTTCACTACCTCGCGGTGCACTCCTGTCCCCCTACGGTGTGCATCTGTCACCTGGCCACAGGTGACCCTGACAGATCTATTTGACCAGGGACACACATCGTATATATCACATGCGATCATGTAAATCACCACAGCGAGAGTAGCAGTAAGAATGCAGACTGTTACTCCCCTATTTCTGATCAGCACTGCCAGTGGCGTTTCCTTGGGTGTTCTTTTCTGTGATTCTTCTGGGTCCTTCACTTCTTCCTGGTCCGATGGATGGTCCAACATCTCCTCGTGTTCCTGTGGATGGTCCATCCTCTCTTCGTTTTCCAGTGGGTGGTGCATTCTTGACTCTGGAAGCGTGTATCCACGCTGGGGACTGTTCAGTTAAAACAGCTGTTCTTGTTACTGCAATCACTACAGTTGGTTCACCATAGGGTGGATCCAGGGAACCGTGCTTCTGTAGTTGTTTGACAAGGACCCTGTCACCTGTTTGGAAAGGATGTGTTGGTTCACCTGCTGGAAGTGGAAAAGACAAAGACACATCACCATAGACAGAATTCAGTTTTTCAATAAGTTTGACCACATGTTCCTGTTGTATAACCTCTAAGTCTCCTGGCTGTAACTGAGGTGTTCCTCTAACCCAAGGAGTAGGAAATGGTCTTCCCATGAGAACCTCAAATGGGGACACCTTTGTGGTCTTATTTGGGGTCATCCTTATTTCTGCCAGCACTGCTGGTAAGTGTTCTATCCAATTTTTGAAACTTCCTCCTGTTCCCTTTCTTAATTTATCTTTGATGGTCCTGTTTATTCTTTCTACAATTCCTGAACTTTGTGGGTGGTATGGTATGTGGAATTTCCAATCAATAGCTAATAGTCTGCTAATGTGTTGTGTCAGGGCAGCAGTAAATGCTGGTCCTTTGTCACTATCTGTCACGTACCTGGTAGGTGAGCCCGACGTGCAGGGAGTGGCCTCTCGTAGACCTCTGACTCGAGAACCCCTGATAGAGCAGACAGGGGCTCAGGAGGGCAAAGGAGCACAAGTGCCTGGCAGGAACTGAGGCAGGTGGAAGTAGAAGCAGCAGACTGCAGCGGTGGATAACTGGTGGGAGACGTGCAGTGGTCCGCAGCAGGCACCAGAGGATCAGGAAGCAGACTTGGTGAAGACAGGCCGGGTCAGACACAAGCGGGCAGATGAGTACAAAGCAGGATCCAAGAATAGTTAAAGTCCAGGCCGGGTCAGTGTATCAGGCGGGCAGCAAACTGGTTAGAGGAGAAGGCAGAAGAGAAGTCGGGACGAGCCGTGGTCGGAGGCGGGCAGCAGACTGGAGAAGCCAAGGGAAGCCGGGTCAGGTACCAGAGCAATTAGATCAGAGGTTCAGGTAACAAGGGTCTTCAGGAAACGCTGTAGACCGGACAGCAAGGATGCAGAGTGACAGCTCTCTTTAAATAGGCAGTCTTTGGCGCCAAACTGCGTCATAGGCGCGCGCGTGCTATCGCGCACCCGCGCGCGCCTGCTCGCCACTATCGCGTGCCCGCGCACGCTCGTTTGCCGCTGTCGCGCATGCGCCGAACGGGTCTGCCTGTGCATAGAGATTCTGAGACCCCGATTGCTGGAATGAGTGAGAGAACGTCTTTCCTGACACTATCTATGACTATGGGGCACCCATACCTTGGGATCCATTCTTTACATAGAATTTTTGCAACTGTTTTAGCGCTTTCTCTCATTGTGGGGATGCCCTCTACCCACTTTGAGAATTTATCCACAATAACCCAGAGATATTTGAAACCACCTCTGGCCATTGGCATATGTGTAAAATCAATCTGTAATTCCTGCATTGGGCCCTGGGGTGCCGGTAAGTGATCCAGAGCTCCTATTTTCTTTCCTTGTACATTGTTCCTTGCACATGTCAGGCATCTAGAGAGCTGTGCATCAACTAGATTCCACAGGTCCCTGCAGACAAAATGCCTAGAAATGGCGATTAATGTATTCTTCTTACTTTTGTGTCCAAATCCATGATAATGGGAAATGAATAATGGGGCAGCTGCTTTTGGGAGGCCATACTTACCTATGTCTCCCTCCTTGTTGGCCCACAGACCAAATTGGTCTTGGGCCAACCCGTTCCTTGACCAGAATTCAATGTCATCTATAGTCGCTAAAGCTTGTAAGTGAACAAGGTCAGTATCCTCTACAAGGGACGGTGTTACAAATTTGGACATGAGCATGTATGCAGGACATACTGGTTTAGTGGCAATTTCCTTGGCAACTTGATCTGCTAATCTATTTCCCTGGGCAATTTTGTCTATGCCCATGCTGTGCCCTTGCCATTTAATTACATCCCACTTCTGACACCAAACTGTTAGGCAAATCGCCTGGGTTCTTTTTAAGTAGTTTACTGCAGCATGAGGATTCCTCTGAGGGGGACGGGCAACCAGATATGATACTAATCAATATCTGGGGGTTTAGAGATTTAATGATGACCTGATCTCCCACTGTCATGAATGGAGCCTGTATTATGGGAGGAATATCAGTACTTATTTGCTCTGTCTTCTGTATTTCTTCCTTTTTTAACTTGGCTCTAGTTTTAACCTGACTGTCGATGGGGGCTGCTTTCTTTGTCTCTTTCTCTACTATCTGAGAAGATGTAGAGGCAGTTTCCATTGGTGCCTCTGTTACTGATGCAGGAGCAGTGATGGCTCCTACAAGAGTTCCAGGGACACTCGAGGATTTTTGGACAGTTGCTATGGTTGTAGGTACAGAAGTTGGGACTTCCGCACCTGGTGTTCCTTCACTTTCATCATCGCTTTCACTAACTAAGTCTTGTGCTGCTTCCTGTGCCCTCCGTAAGGAAGCCACATAAAGACAGATGCTCTCATCATCATCATCATTAATGGTGTGGGTTGTAGCGATACTAGGATACAATGGCCGGTAGGGAGGTGGTGCCGATGGTTTCCTTGGAAACACACATTCACGGCACTCACATGTCCCAACGAATGGCGCTGCTCCTGGCTTCTGCAAACCATCATCCTGCCACAATTAAGTGATCAATTGCTGCCTAGTAAGATGCAATCCTATTTTTAACTTTCTTCTTTTCCCCATATCTCTAAGCTTCTCATTAGAATATTCTCCATAATACCCTTCCTGACTTTGATGAAAGTCATCCATTCCTAACAACTGTGTGAGCTTTCTTTTGTTTGCACCTTCTATGTGCCATATCCCTCTCTGTTTGGCCTGCATCTTGAGGTTGGATATTGGGATTTCCTCATATTCTTCAGCTTTCGCTACCAAAGCTCTATCATCATCATTAGAAACTGATAGCCTATAGTATGGAGCTAATTTAAACCATGCCTTGGCACATTTACGCATGTATTTCTTATCCCATGCCGGGTCTCCTGGGTAATATGGGAAAGCTTCTTTTTTCCCAAAGCATAATCCTCTGATCATGTTCATATGACAAGTTGCAAAGGAACCTATTCTAGGGAATGGCTCAAACCCAAACTTATCTTGGGTGTGCTCTACTAAATTGTTCAAGAAAGGTGCTATATAGAAAGATCCCGCATATCTTTCTACAAAGTCTGCAGGGGTCTCATTTTCAAGGGCCTTTGGGGTGATTACTCCACTGGATTTCTTTGCAGCTGATTGTGGTACCTCTGTTTGCATTTTGTATTTAATCTTTGTCTTAGACATTGCATTATCTTTCTTACTCCATTTAGCAAGCAAGTTACCCATTATGCAGATATTTACTTAACCACTTCTAACAAGACAAGATGCTTTAGAAAGAAAAACAGTAATACAATATACTAAATGCAAAAAATCCAAAAACCAAAAATTATTATTTTTATTTTTTTTATGGTACCACTGCACCCAGCACACCTCGTGCAACAAACTTTCTTATTTCAGAAAGCTTGTAATAATGCAATCACAGGCTGAATTGCCCTTCTGAACCTTCTGGGCTGTGCGCCAAATTAAGGTAGCTTATCTCACTTCAAATAGATAAGCCTGCAAATATGTACAATACCTTGTCTTGTATTACTTATACTTTCTAGCAATTTCCAATACAGTACATAACCTTAATCACTTTAAAACATGACATTGCTCATAACAATTAACAAATAGACAGCCCAGACAACAGACAACATATACAAGGGTCGATAACAGCGTGATATGAGAAAAAAATTTCAGCAAAATAAAAGAAAATTTAAGAGAGAAAAAATGAACAAAAATTGTGTTAATGTCCGGTTTTCTTCAAGAAAACCTGAGGCCTCCAAAAATCACCGTGCTCCCAGCACTACCCTGCGTCTTTCAGCAGTCCCCTGCTCTTACAGCAGAAAGTTTTCCTTGCTTCCAAAGCAAAAAGCACGCTCCCAGCAATGCCACTGCCACACTCCTAAGCAACCAAGCTCATATCTTACAGCAGCGAGAGATGGCAGAAAGGAAAGAAGATCATACTTTACCAAACTCCAACGCTTCACCACTGTAAGATATCCCACTTCACTGACACCAAACTGTTAGGCAAATCGCCTGGGTTCTTGCTTAGTCGCTCAGAGTACCGTGGACTTCTCTTTGTGTCTAAGATAGTTTAGGAAGATCACCACTGTTATCAGCCCT
This sequence comes from Rana muscosa, assembly GCA_029206835.1. Classification (NCBI taxonomy): domain Eukaryota; kingdom Metazoa; phylum Chordata; class Amphibia; order Anura; family Ranidae; genus Rana; species Rana muscosa. The sequence goes on along the minus strand of CM055121.1, from coordinate 208,879,063 downwards.
TCGTGTGCACGCGGAGAGCCCAAACACCACACAAGACAGATATGATGCTAGAACTCTGTTGTATTTTACAATTGGTACAGCCTATATAGTTAATCATACAGAACTTTGAAATTAAGGCGTTCATGGAGGTGTCCCATTAGGACCAATCATAATAGCGATCAATTGATGTAGGTGAATACTTAATGATTAATTACACATGACTATTCCTACTGTTTACTATCTACTAGCTACTGTTTGTCTTTTGCGGTCATGTCAAATGTCATGATGTACTAGGTTCTTTTTACTCATTATCTCTTTGGACAAATACACAAGGCACAGTCAGCAGTTTAAAAGTCACATCTATATTCTACTGAAACCTTGCTAAAACTAATTCTCTGCTAAATTCATAAAATGGGTGCTGCATGATCAAAATGGAGGTTGTAATGTCAATTATATACTCACAGAGGTCCTTTTCGAATTTTAGAAATTCCGAATTTCCGAAATTTGAAGATTCGAAAATTCGGAAATTCGGAATTTTGGATTTTCAGAAATTCGGAAATGCGGAAATTCGGAATTTCGGAATTTCGGAATTTCGGAAATCCGAAAATTGAAAAATTTGGAAATTCGGAAATTTCGGAATTAACGAATTTCTCAAAATTCTTTAAAAAACTAATTTGAAACTAAACAAATTGCACATGTCTACTAACGATCCACACACACTACTCAGACAACACAGGTACTATGACCCCTGTTTTTACCTCCTGTTTTAAACTCTGATTTTAACTCACCACTTAGTCCAGTTCCACTTGGACAGAGTTCCAGCAAACTCAAAGATGAGCAGGCTCAAATGAGTTCTACAGAAATTTACATAGGCCTCAAGCCCCTGTGACCAATTAACCACTACCCTTAATTAGTAGGCTGAAGGAAAAAAAAGAAAAAAAAAGTCTGTTTAAAACATTCCAGAAAAAGGTGTTTAAAAAGCTGCAAGGAAAAAGATCCAAAAAGAAGCTCAAATGTAAATGTAACACAGCAGTCAACAGCAAAACTTGATCACACTCTCCACTCAAGGTCCACACTGTCTGTTGCATTACCTGCAAGACTTGATCTGCTCAGGACCAACTCAGGTATAAACCACCCATTAGCTATATGTACTGTATGTGTCCTGGCCTCCCCTTCTAGTGCTATCCCCAGAGCGCAACCTACCTATTTTACCCTTGCTTATCCCCCACCTAATATCTCCTTCCCTCCTGAGCAATCCATTTCTTTAGTATACTCAATTCAAAAATACTGTATTTTTCAAAAAATGATTTGCTTTTTGACATCGTGACACTTGCTCTGGCTCGTATCATGCCTTAATTGCGCAGATAGAGCTATATTGGTTCAGGTCTCTAGCTGTTACCTTTTAAATGTTTGTGCCAGAATGTGATACTCAAGATTATTCTTGAAAAGGATATTCCTCGAAGGCTCTGTACACTTTATTTTTTATTTTTTTGTATAACTCAAATTGTTACTGTATTAATGTATATATACATGCAAGCCGCCTGAATGTATCCCTACCTTGCAAATGTCACCCCCTTCAGCAGTAGGAGCCCCACAAAACTCTGGAATTGGTGGGTCTCTTTGCCGAAGCTCAGTGGGTGGAGTTGTGATGTCACAAGACTCCCCGCCCACCTTGTTTTGAGTAACATCCAGTCAAAACTCAGGAAAGGCAGCACATGACTTCAGCATGCCCAATCATGCTGAGGTGTGGAGCAGTCAATCCTGGGAGAGCTGGAGAAGAAAGGAGGGGGGATGGGAAGCTGGGATCGTAACACTCTCTCTCTGCTCTCTGCTTGTTGATGAGATAAAGAAATCAGATGTCAGTCACAGCAGTGGGGGATGTGGCGACACAAACTTAGCTGCATGTAATTTTTTATCTTAATACAAAAAGACAAGAGGATTGCTCAGAGCTGGAATAACTCTTTGTGGCAAGACTGGCCACAGATGACTTGACATCCTCTACTGTACCAGGTAGAAGTCTTCATTAAAAACATTTTTTTCAGGTTTACATCCACTTTAATTTTAAAACTCTGTATGGGACACCTTTTAGGCCCCTTTCACACGTTCATTTCATCAGTTTTTTCAAAGAAAAAAAAACAGATGAAGTTTACATCAGTTTGTTGTCAGTTTGTCATCTGTTTTTCATCTTTTTTTTTACATCCTCCAGCTACAGTTCTGAACCACTTAAGTCCCAGAGCAATTTGACGGAAGTGGATGTAAATGGATAATCATCCATTTACATCCGTTTTTCCATAGAGATACATTGATGTCCATTTTCCATCCATCAACGGATGACTGAAAAACGGACAAATGGTCCACATGTGTGAAAGGGGCCTTATGTCGCGTACACATGGCCGTTTTTAATGTCATTGAAAAAAACGAAGTTTTTCTGGACGTGATTCTTCTCAAGTCTGCCTTGCCTACACACTATCGTGAAAAAAAATGCTCAAGCAAAGCGCGGTGACGTACAACACGTTCAACGGCACTATAAAGGGGAAGTTCCATTCGGATGGCGCCACCCTCGTGTTAGTAAAGTTTGGTGAGAGACAATTCGCGCTTTTCAGCCTCGTGCTCTTCAGTCCGTTACAGCGTGACGAATGTGCTATCTCCATTCTGAACGCTAATTTTACCAGAACGAGCGCTCCCGTCTTATAACTTGCTTCTGAGCAGGCACGTCTTTTTCCCGTCATTAAAGAGTACACACGGCCGTTTTTCACGATGAGAAAAACGACGACGTGAAAAACGGGAAACATAGAGCATGTTCTAAATTTTTAATGGCCATTTTTCTCATTGAGAAAAATGCTCTGGAGCCTACACACGATCGTTTTTAATGACCAATTGAAAAAATTGCATTTTTCTCGTCATTAAAAACAGTCGTGTGTACGCGGCATTAGGCTTCTCCGTCAACTATGTATCTAACAGATTGTTTGTTCTGTCATTATAAATGATCATGTCTTTTTTCCAGCAGCTTTGTTATGTTAGAAGCTAAACCTCAATAAAGAATTATAAAAAATATATATATTATTAATTCATTTTATTAGCTTTTCTAAATGAAAGAAAGAAACTATGACCAGGTTGTACTCTCAGCATTTAAAGTGGTTATAAAGCCTTAAGCCCTGTACACACGATTGGTTTTACAGATGAAAACAGTCTGATGGACTTTTTTCATCGGTCAAACCGATCGTGTATGCGACCCATCGTTTTTTTTTTCCATCGGTTTTAAAAAATAGAACATGTTTTCAATTTTTCTGATGGATCAAAAACCGATAGCAAATTCCGATCGTCTATGGGCAAGTTCATCGGATAAAAAACCCACGCATGCTCAGAATTAAGTCGACGCATGCTCAGAAGCATTGAACTTCATTTTTCTCGGCTCATCGGAGTGTTTTACGTCACCGCGTTTGGAACGGTCGGTTTTTTGACTGATGGTGTGTAGGCAAGACTGATGGAAGTCAGCTTCATCGGGTTTCCGATGGACAAAACCATCGGATTAGAATCCATAGCATATTCGATCGTGTGTACGAGGTTTGAAGGTTTTTTACCTTAATATATTGTGCATTATGGTAAAAAACTTTCTGTGCCTGGGATCCCATCCTGCCCCCCGTTCTTTCCCCCAAACTTACCTAAGCCCCATCACAATCCAGTGCTGCACGTGAAAGCAGCAGTTCTCCAGGCTCTGTCCCTCCTCACAGGGCAGATCGATAGCCATCAATCAAACTCTGTGCCGAGGAAGCAGAAGCCGTGCCACACTGTCTTCTTGCGGCTTCTTATGGGGGAACTGGATGAAGAGGAGGAGGAGCCAGAAGTCCCAATGGGGGAACCTGGGAAAAGGAGGAGCTGGGCTGCTCTGTGCAAAACCATTGCACAAAGCAGGTAAGTATGACATGTTTGTTATTTTAGTCAAATAAAAAAAAAACACAAAGCTTTAAAAACACTTAAAAAAAACTTAAGGCACATCAAAGCCCAAAAACAAAAAAGTGATATTTTGCAGCTTACCATTCCTTACATGTGGTGGCTGCGTTTTTTATTTTTTATTTTTTCCCCTTTATTTTTATCTAATAATTGTGCCAATAACACATTTTGAGTGTGAGGATAGCAATGGTCACGCTTCTGTTTCATAAAACATGGATGTCGCCCTTGGGACTTTGAATGAGGTGTGCACAATTGGCCGATAAAATTGACAAATGTAAATACAGTAAAGTATTTATTACAGAAATAGTCACACATAAAAAAGTAACATACAAAGGCAAAGCCGATACAATATTGCACATAGTTAAAGATTGTATTGCATTTAAAGTACATGAGTATACATGACATCTATAACACCCGGTGCCTTTCACGAGATGTGGCTCGTTCTTCAGGGGTGGATGCATGTGGGATATATCTGGAAATGAATAATCAAAAAGTAATGTAAAACATGAATAAATGGACAAATGGTAAGAGGGGCCTCACAGAAAAAAGAAGACCCTTCTGTATCAGGACAAACCAAACTAGATAGAACTACGGAACCCTGCCCCTCTCCTGTTCTCCATAACATCAATGTAGTCAATAAAATTAACATTTTTTTTTTTTCATTCATGAAAACGCTATAACAAATATCTTTCAATTATATATTTAATAGACCTAAAGAGGTCCAGATAAGAGCAGTTCATTGTTAGGGTTTATACACACTTTTATTTTTTTACATGATGGAGGTCATTTTTTGCACTTTGCAGCTCTGACCACCCCCAGCTGCTAGGCAGCGATGAAGGATGTTCTATTCCTGGATGACATCATCACCTCATCTCTAGCCAGAGCTGTAAAACCGCACCAAGCTCGCCCACACGCTCAATATTTAGGTGGCAACCAAGCTGTCTGTGAAAAAAGCATGATGTGACATCACCTTCCTATTTTAAGATGAGTCATTTCGTATACCACTGTATGCTGCAGGAATACCACAAGGTGAAACAGAAACCAGAGAAAAACCCACGATTACTAAATTAAATAAGTTTCAAATTGACCAGAAAAAATATTAGCATAATTTTGGGGGAATTCCTTTGAAAAGAATGAATACATTTCTTAAAGTGGACATTGAACTAAAGAACAAGTAGTGCTTCATGGCTCATGAGAAGCACAGATCATGAGAAAAATAATTGGTAACCAGTCAAATCAATGATTCTATACTTTTTCTAACAATCTAAATATACACATGCAGATTTTTACAGAGGTTCAGTGAAAAAAGTAATTCCGTCTTTCTAAAATGTCACAGTTAGCTAATATGTCACAGTTAGCTGTTCATTTTGGCACGTGGAACTGCTAGGTTAAATAACTACCCTAAAATAAACAAATCTGGATGTTTTTTAAATTTCCTTTCACTGTATGACACGGCTTAGTTTATAAACAAATATCAGTGATGTCATAGTGATCAAATTGCTGTGTTTATCAACAAATTATTGATTACCATTTTAGCACTGCTAAGGTTATCAATGGCTTTAACGACAGTTGCTCTGAATAGGCAAAGACAGGTTCCAGAAACTTCTCTAACTCTCAGGTGCCATTAAAAACCCATTATACCCTTAACAACTATTTTTTCCAAAAGTTGAGAACAGTTTGTTGCCACTTTAAAAGTGCTCAATATAGACAATTATAGACTTGAAAATATAAAACTTGATATTTTCACATCTATAATTGTCTATATTGAGCACCATTATAGTCCCAACAAGCTGTTCTCAACCTTTCATTATCAATGGATGTGGTCACTCACCCACATAATCAACTTTAAAGCTTCGTACACACGGCCGGTTTTCTCGGCAAGAAAACTGCTGGCAGAGCTTTTTGCAGAGAAAACCGGTCGTGTGTATGTTTTCTCATCAAGAAAAATAGAGATCCTGCTCTCTATTTTCTCGACGAGAAAACCGTGTGTGTGTATGAGGCTACGATCTTACCTGTCCTCCGGTAAGCCCGCGCATGCTCAATGAGACTTCGACGCATGTGCGGTAGCTTACAAGGGTAGTGTAGGGTGAAGCAAGATGGCGGCGACGGCATTGAATGTGACGAGCGCATGCTCGTCGTAGTCGATGACGTCACTGCGTTCTTGCCATTCAAAAGAACGGTGGTTCTCTTGAATGGCTGTCTGTATGCACGGCTTGTCAAGAAAAGCTTGCCAGGAATCTCGTCAGGAAAAACAACGTTTTGTTTTTTTTCCTGACGGGATTCTCGGCCGTTTGTACAGGGCTTTACACATTTCTCTTCCGTTCATGGACGGACACAGCAGCATCTTGACATTAGGGTATTATGCTATTATGCTCCTGTTAGGAGATTGACTAGGCAGAAAAAACAGCATGTTAAGTGTTAAAACACATCACACAGTACAGTACCGCCCAGGGGGCGGTCCCTCTGGGTACATCCCCTCTCCCTGCATCTTGCAGCTCAGTTTTTTTCTGCCTAGCATAGGAGAATGACATGGCTCCTTGTGGGCCCATGTGGCCTTGGGATTTTGTTCTATTTTTTGTTTTTTATTTTTTATTTTTTGATCCTGTGATCTGCTATCAACTGCCGACTGGGTGACAGGCTGGAGCCTCGATCCTTGTAGTCTCCCCAGTTCGGCCATCGAGTGCGTGCTGGCCTTTTAGCTACTCGCTGGGCCGTTCACGACATACCCCGTTGCTCCAGGGGTGGCCGGTGAGCTATATGCTCTGGGGCAACACATATGACCAGGCTTTATGTCCGTGTCACAGTGTGCCTGTCCGACAGCCATGCCGTAACCATGCGGACGTTGGGCCTGTCTGGAATGCCTTCAGCTGGTCCTCGCAGGATGGGTAAGTAGCAGTTCCCCTGCTCCGGCAGGGCGGTATGGCTGGGCGTTCCTGAGGCGGTCGATAGAGGGTTCTACCCTTCCTTTCCTCTCTCCCTTCCTCCTCTCCTCCCTAGGCTCTGGGAAGCTAGGATTGTTACGATACCGGGGTCCACCTGGGGGGCTCCATCCTAGGGCTGGGGGTTGCGCCACGTGTACGCTCTCCGGGGGATGCTGTCTGGGTGTCGTGTGTGTGGGGGGACCGCCTTAGGGGGTCCCAGGTGTTCGCTGCCATTATGTGCTGTTGTGCATGCTTTTTACTTTCACTCGCGGCCGCCCTTTTGGCTGTGCCCAGCGCTCTTATACAACGGCGGAGGCCATTTTCTTGTAGCCTGCACGCTCTGCTTACAGAGTAGCTGGTCCGCGGCCATTTTGGGTGGTGTTTTGGCCTCTAGTGGCCAGATTCTCGGCGCGAACGATTCCAGCACACTTCCTGAGGGACGGCATGGGGGATAGCAGCTTAGGAGGCTAGGCGGATGTTAGCTGTGCGGTACCTGCTACGGGTGGTGAGTCCTCTGGGGGGTCCCTCGTCTCTCTGTGGCAGCAAGGAGGGTGGTCCGTGTGTCTTGCCTTACATCCCTGGGGGTGTCAGGCGGGTGGGTCAGCATGGCGTCGGAAGCAGACGCCTCTTTCCTAGACATATCTGAATTGGCAACTGGTGCCCCTGCACCTGCTATTTCTGTGGACGCTATGTCGGCGGTCCTGGAGGCCCTTGTTGCCAGGGTGGAAGCGGCGCGTGGGAAAAAGGGGGGTAAAAAGCGCCCCCTCCCCCGCCATCTTCTGTGGATACTTCTGGCGCTGAATCGGGTCCAGCTACTGCTCCCGGCCCTAGTTCTGATGTGTCAGAGGCTGCGGACCTCGACCGTGCGGACAGTGAGGATGACTCTGGCTCAGGGTCAGCGCATGATAGGGAGCTTGTAGGTGCACTTATCACCGCAGTGCGGGATACTCTGAAAATAGAAGATACGGCAGAGGCGACAGAGATGTCGGTCCCTTTTGGGTTCCATAAGCCGGCCCGCACTGCTAAGGTGTTCCCTTGTGTACCTTATCTGGAAAACTTTTGTACACGGAATGGGATCGGCCGCAAAAGGTTTTTTCAGCCCCAAAATGTTTAGCGGTCTGTTATCCTTTTGAGGAGAAATTCCTGAAAAAATTGACTTCTCCCCCGACAGTGGACCCCCCTGTGTCCAGACTGAACAAGGTGACCACGATACCTGTGGAAGGGGCTCCTGCCTTCAAGGACCCCACAGACAGGAGGGCTGAGGCAGTGGCCCGCTCCCTGTTCATGGTGGTGGGGTCAGCGGTGCGACCGGTCGTGGCCGGGGCTCTAGTGTCTCAGACACTTACTGAATGGGCAAAACTGTTGCTCCAGGGGTTGGAGGAGCATCAGGCTCCCCCGGACTGTGTGGCTCTGGCCGAACAGTTGGTGCAGGGCCTTAAATTTGTTTGCGAGTCAGCCCTGGATACGTTGCCCTTGCTCTCCAGAGCCTCGGTCTATGCGGTGGTGTTACGCCGCCTGGTCTGGCTGAAGTGTTGGTCCGCAGACCAGTCTTCCAAGAAGGCCTTGGTGGACTTACCCTTTAAGGGAGAAAGACTTTTTGGGGCCTCTCTGGATGACATTATAAAGGATGTCACGGGAGGTAAGAGCACTCTGCTCCCACAATCCAGTAAGGGAAAGGAGCCTCGCCGTAGGCAAGGGCCCTCATTTAACGCCCACAAGCGTTTTTTTTTGTCCGCCCGGTGCTGCAGGTAAGTGTTCCCAAGCCGCTAAGGCGCCTGCTGTAGGGCAAAACCGTCCCTGGTTCCACAAGCCCAACAAGCCTGCGGACAAGTCTGCGTCTGCCCCCGCCCGACACTCGGGGGGTGGGGGGCCATCTTTGCGAATTCGCGGCTCGGTGGCCTTCTCTGCTCTCCGACCGGTGGGTGTGCGAAATAGTTTCCTCGGGTACAAAATAGAGTTTCTCTCTTGCCCGCCGAACAGATTTTTTCCATCCAACCTCCAGCTTCCTCCGAGTCATCGGGAGGCCCTGTTTGGGGCAGTTCAGGATCTGCTGGTACGGGGGGTGATCGTTCCTGTCCCCTTACAGGAACGGTTTAGGGGTTTTACTCCAATCTGTTGGTGGTCCCCAAGAAGGAAGGGGTCCGTCCAATCCTGGATCTCAAGGCCCTCAATTGCTTTGTGAAAGTGCAAACATTCAGGATGGAATCAGTCCGCTCTGTCGTCGCTGCTCTCCATCCATGGGATTTTCTGGCATCCTTGGACATCAAGGACGCATACTTGCATGTCCCCATATGCTCCAGGCATCAGAGATTTCTGCGCTTTGCGATCGGGAAAGACTACTATCAATTTTTGGCTCTCCCCTTCGGTCTGGCTTCGGCGCCGAAGGTATTCACCAAGGTGCTCGCCCTGATTCTGGCCTTGCTGAGGCAGCGTGGAATCGCTATTGTAGGTTACCTGGACAACCTTCTTCTGAGAGCCTCTTCAAGTTCAGAATTAGAGGAAGATGTGTCTATCACCTGCCGGACCCTCCGAGAATTCGGTTGGGTGCTAAACATTCTGAAATCGATGTTGGTGCCGTCTCAACGCCTAGAATACCTGGGGCTGGTCCTGGATTCCTCAGAGGCGAGAGTTTTTCTTCCCAGGGAGAAGCTGCAAACTCCGCGGGCTGCGGTGCAGCGGTTGACATCTCAAAAATAGTCGCCGTTCTGCTTTTGCATGCGAGTCCTGGGTCTCATGGTAGCCTCCTTCGAGGCGGTGCCGTATGCTCAATTTCACACTCGAGTGTTACAGAGAGAAATTCTGTCAAGTTGGGACAAATGCCCCTCGTCTCTGGATTGTCAAATCCGGGTGAGCCACCTGGTCAGGACCTCCCTGGTGTGGTGGCTGACGTATCCGACTCTTCAGGCCGGGAAGTCGTTCCTTCCGTTTCGCTGGACGGTGATCACGACGGACGCCAGCCTCTCAGGCTGGGGGGGAATATGGCAGCATTGGCGTATGTCAATCATCAGGGAGGAACAAGAAGCTCGGCGGCAGTGGCGGAGGTCGCTCACATCCTGTGGTGGGCAGAACGGAGCGTGCCGCCTCTATCAGCCGTGTACATTCCGGGCGTACAGAACTGGCAAACGGACTACCTAAGTCGCCAGATGCTGGACCAAGGAGAATGGTCACTACACCCGGACGTGTTTTCGCTTCTGTGTCTGAAATGGGGCACGCCAGACGTGGATCCCCTGGCGTCACGACTCAATCGGAAGGTGTTGAGGTTCGTGGCCAGGTCAAAAGACCCGTGGGCGGACGCATCAGACGCGTTGGTGGCACCGTGGGGTCAGTATCAGCTACTTTATGCCTTCCCTCCTCTGAAGCTTCTTCCCCGTCTTCTCCGCAGAGTGGAGGTCGAAGGGATTCCGACGATCCTAATTGCTCCAGATTGGCCCTCGTTGTCAGTGCGTCTGGTAGCAGATGTTCCTTGGCGCCTGCCACTGCGAGAGGACCTTTTGTCCCAAGGTCCCATATTTCATCCTGCTTTACAGTCGTTGGCTTTAACGGCAGGGCTATTGAAAGCCAGGTGCTAAGGGATCGAGGTCTGTCGGACTCGGTGATCTCTACCATGATGCGGGCACAGATGTCAACCTCCCGGAAGATTTACCATCGGACATGGAAGGCTTACATCTCTATGTGTGAGAATATGAGGTGGCATCCGCGTGCATATTTCATTTCCAGGATCCTGCTGTTTTTACAGCGTGGAGTGGACCAGAAACTCGCCTTAAGTACTATTAAGGGGCATATTTCAGCCTTGGCTGTCTTCTTTCAGCGACCCTTGGCGACGCACTCTCTAGTGCGTATGTTTGTGCAGGGGGTTCGATATGTGGCCCCTCCGGTACGTCCTCCACTACCTCTGTGGAATTTGAATCTGGTCCTCTCGGTCCTTGAGAAACCACCGTTTGAGAACATTCGGGAGATTCCCTTGTTGACTCTCTCCCAGAAGGTGGCTTTTTCGGTTGCGATTACATCAGTCAGACGGGTTTCTGAATTGGTGGCCTTGTCATGCAAGGCTCCCTATTTGATCTTCCACAAGGATAAGGTGGTGCTACGTCCACAGCCTTTGTTCCTTCCTAAGGTTGTTTCGGCCTTTCACCTTAATGAGGACATTGTTCTTCCGTCTTTGTGTCCTCAGCCGGCGCATCCCACAGAGGCTGCGTTGCATTCCTTGGACGTCATCCGAGCTCTGTGGGTGTACCTGTCTGCGACTGCTCCATTCCGGAGATCGGATTCACTGTTCGTGTCGGTGGCTGGTCCTAAGAAGGGTCTAGCGGTCTCGTCGGCCACCATCTCTAGGTGGATCAGACAGGTCGTGATTCAGGCCTATGCTCTAAAAGGGCGGGCGCCTCCCTTCCCGGTTACGGCGCATTCGACCGTGCGGCTTCACTGCCCGTTTCCTACTGTGCATGCGCAAGCAGCGTGGCGCTTTGTGGATGTGCCGGCTGCTCTCTGGGATACACACAGTTCCCAGAAGGCAGCGCGCCCCATTCACAAGAAGACACCGAGTGTAGGACGAGGAAAAAGATCCACCGCGGAGGATGAAGAGGCAGATTAGGGACTTCCGCATAGCAACCGCTATTTCTGGTAAGTAAAACATTTTTTTTTTTTTTTTATTTGTAGATTTTTGGTGAAAATTTTTTTTTCATGGTGGAACTCCACTTTAAGCATTATTAAAATCACTGATGCCGAAAAAACTGTAGTTTTTAAAACTTTTTTTTGCATTGATACATTTACCCTGGGGCAGGACCCAGGTCCCCAAACACTTTTTATGACAATAACTTGCATATTAACCTTTAAAGTTAGCACTTTAGATTTCTCCCATAGACTTTTAAAGGGTGTTCCGCGGCTTTTCGAATTTGTCGCGAACACCCCAAATTGTTCGCTGTTCGCCGGACAGGCGAACATAAAGCTCATCCCTAAATAACACCTAATTAAGTCAGTGTTCAATAAAAAAAATGTAATGATCAAATATATGTATAATATTCCATGTGCAAAGAAAATATAATAAAATATAAAAGATAATAAAATTTAAATGTCATAAAAAGAAAAAAAAGAAAAAAACAAGAGTCCAATAGCAGTCCACTTTATATAACAAAAAAATGTGATGATATTCCCAGTGATATCCTAATAAAGAAAAAAAAACGTAAAGTATCCACCACCGTAGTGTCGCATCAGACCCACTCCCATTAGGTGGAAACGCACCAAATATATTTGCCTACCACTCTCAGGTTAGGCTAGTAAACCATAAGAATCAGTTGTTTTTTGCTTTATATGCACTTTGGTATATATATTTTCTGGCCATACCTCACGTCAGCACACAATGGGTTAACGCCTCCTCCGGAGCCCCACATGACCACCTGTAACTAGATTAAAAGGCAGCCTCTCCTCCACTGACGTGTTTTTTTTTGTTCTGCTCCAGGCCACCTGTGGATTGCAGTGGTAAGTACTTTGTTTTCTGCAAAGATATCCCCCCTACCGCACCGCCCCTCCATGTTAAGACTCTCATGGAGTTGGAAGACCCAGAATGTTGGATGGTAAAGCCTATTGATACTGGGTATCCCTTGTGCCGGGATGCGGGCAAAGTTGTTTAAATAGCACAATATTTTACAGGTGTGGTATTAGTAAGCTCTGCAAATGCCACCATTAGGAATGAGCCGAACACCCCCCGGTTCGGTTCGCACCAGAACCTGCGAACGGACCGAAAGTTCGCGCAAACTATCGAACCCTGTTAAAGTCTATGGGACTCGAACATTCGGAATCAAAAGTACTAATTACTGTTCCCAGGGGACATGTATCAATGCAAAAAGAAGTTTTAAAAACGGCCGTTTTTTCGGGAGCAGTGATTTTAACCACTTAACAACCACCTGCCGACAAATAACGGCGGCAGGGTGGTTGCTTAACTCTGGGAGGACGTTATATAACGTCCTCCCAGAATCGCGCTCCCGCGCGCCCCCTGGGGCGCGCACACGGGAAACTCCGTGACCGCCGGGTCCAGAGGACCCGGCGGATCACGAATCGCGGTAAATCGCCGCTGATAGGGGCCGTTTACCACGTGATCGCTCCGTCAAATGACGGAGCAATCACTTGTAAACAGACCGGCGTCATTTGATGACGCCGGTTCCTCCCTCCCCTCTCTGTACCGATCGGTACAGTGTGAGAGGGGAGGGGGAGGGAGCGGATGGCAGCAGCAGCACTGTGGGCTGGATCTGTGACAATTGCAGTCACAGATCCATCCATCCATCCCTGCTCAGCCATCCCTGTGCTATACCCTGCCAATACTCTGCAATACACCCTGCCAATACTCTGCAAAATACCCTGGTGCAATACTCTGCAATACTCTGCAATACCCTGGTGCAATACTCTGCAATACTCTGCAATACCCTGGTGCAATACTCTGCAATACCCTGCGCAATACCCTGGTGCAATACTCTGCAATACCCTGGTGCAATACTCTGCAATACCCTGGTGCAATACTCTGCAATACCCTGGTGCAATACTCTGCAATACCCTGCACAATACTCTGCAATACCCTGGTGCAATACTCTGCAATACCCTGCACAATACTCTGCAATACCCTGCACAATACTCTGCAATACCCTGCACAATACTCTGCAATACCCTCCACAATACTCTGCAATACCCTCCACAATACTCTGCAATACCCTGTGCAATACCCTGCCATACACCGCAATACCCTGCCATACACCGCAATACCCTGCCATACACCGCAATACCCTGCCATACACCGCAATACCCTGCCATACACCGCAATACCCTGCCATGCCCGGCAATACTCCGCAATGCCCGGCAATACTCTGCAATAACCACTTCCCGCCCTCCGGCCGTCATATGACGTCCTTGACTTTGTGCGGGGATATCTGAATGATGCCTGCAGCTACAGGCATCATTCAGATATCGGCTTTTTCAGCCGGCGATTCCCTACACCATAAGAACAATCATAGCGGCTGTTCCGCTGCTTGATCATTCTTACGGGAGGCAAGAGGGGATGTCCCCCCCCCCCCCCGCCGCCCTCCGGTGCTTCTACCGACTCACCGCTACGATCAAAGCCAGGATTGTTGTGTTTTTTTTTTTTTTTTTTTTTTTTTCAGGCTTCCCAGCCTAGAGGTGAGATGTGGGGTCTTATTGACACCCCCCCCCCCTCATATCTCACTGTAAAGAGGACCTGTCATGCCATATTCCTATTACAAGGGATGTTTACGTTCCTTGTAATAGGTATAAAAGTGATCAAAAAAATGTTTAGGGCGGAAAAACATGTCAAACTAAAATAAATAAAGTAAAATGAAGAATAAAATTTTTTTTTTTTTTTTTTAAAGCGCCCCTGTCCCCGTGAGCTCGCATACAGAAGCGAACGCATACGTAAGTCCCGCCCACATATGAAAACGGTTTTCAAACCACACATGTGAGGTATCTCTGCGAACGTTAGAGCGAGAGCAATCATTTTGGCCCTAGACCTCCTCTGTAACTCAAAACATGTAACCAGTAAAAATATTTAAAGCGTCGCCTATGGGGATTTTTTAAGTAGCGAAGTTTGGCGCCATTCCACGAGTGTGTGCAATTTTTAAGGGCGACATGTTAGGTATCTATTTACTCGGCGTAACTTCATCTTTCACATTATGCAAAAACATTGGGCTAACTTTACTGTTTTTTTTTTTTTAAGCACAAAACATTTTTTTCCGTAAAAAACGCGTTAAAAAAATTGCTGCGCAAATATCGTGCGAGATAAAAAGTTGCAACAACCACCATTATATTCTCTAAGGTCTTTGCTAAAAAAACATATATAATGTTTTGGGGTTCTATGTAATTTTCTAGCAAATAAATGATGATTTTTACATGTAGGAGAGAAATGTCAGAATTGGCCTTGGTGCTCCAGAACGCCTGAAGGTGCTCCCTGCATGTTGGGCCTCTCTATGCGGCCACGCTGTGTAAAAGTCTCACACATGTGGTATCGCCATACTCGGGAGTAATAGCAGAATGTGTTTTGGGGTGTAATTTGTGGAATGCATATGCTGTGTGTGAGAAATAACCTGCTAATATGACAATTTTGTGGAAAAAAAAAAAGAGAAAAAAAAAATCTTGATTTTGCAAAGAATTGTGGGAAAAAATGACAACTTCAAAAAACTCACAATGCCTCTTTCTGAATACCTTGGAATGTCTTCTTTCCAAAAAGGGGTCATTTGGGGGGTATTTGTACTTTTCTGGCATGTTAGGGTCTCAAGAATTGAGATAGGCCATCAGTACTTCAGGTGTGATCAATTTTCAGATATTGGCACCATAGCTTGTGGACTCTATAACTTTCACAAAGACCAAATAATATACACCAATTTGTACTTATTTTTACCAAAGATATGTAGCAGTATAAATTTTGGCCAAAATTTATGAAGAAAAAATAGTAATTTGCAAAATTTTATAACAGAAACGAAAAAAAAATCATTTTTTTACAAAATTTTCAGTCTTTTTTCTCTTATAGCGCAAAAAATAAAAAACCCAACAGTGATTAAATACCACCAAAAGAAAGCTCTATTTGTGTGAAAAAAAGGACAAAAATTTCATATGGGTACAGTGTTGTATGACTGAGTAATTGTCATTCAAAATGTGAGAGCACCGAAAGCTGAAAATTGGTCTGGTTATTAAGGGGGTTTAAGTGCCCAGTGGTCAAGTGGTTAATAATGCATAAAGTGAAAAAAAAAAAGTGAAATATTCCTTTTAAATATCGTACCTGGAGGGTGTCTATAGTATGCCTGTGAAGTGGCACATGTTTCCCGTGTTTAGAACTGTCCCTGCACAAAATGACATTTCTGAAGGAAAAAAAGTAATTTAAAACTGCTTGCGGCTTTAATGTAATGTCTGGTCCCGGCAATATGGATGAAAATCATTGAGAAAAATAGCCCCTTGAACGCCTACGGAGCACCGCTGGTTCCAAGGACAAAGCACAGGAAGAGGCCATGGAGGAAGAAGAGGAGAGAGGTGTCAGAATCACCAGTAGTAGCATTATGGAGGCGTGGTGGTGGAACAACCTCCAACACTACTGCACCTTGTCCTGCATCCTTCCCAGCTGCCAGCAGAGTCACCCAATGCGCCGTGAAAGATAGGTAACGTCCCTGTCCATGCCTGCTGGACCATGAGTCAGCGGTCATATGCACCTTTTTTTTTTTTTTTTATATCGTTTCCTTTTTATTTAGAAAATTATTCTCATAGTACAAACACTTATTGCATTTTGTCCAGTGAAACATCACATTTTTTGTACCAAACCTTGTGTACATATTACTGTATCCTGTTGCTATATTCTCTTTTCCTTTTTTTTTTCATCCCCCTTCCCGCCTCCCCCCTTCCCTCAAACTACATCCATCTTCTTTACTTCCTTGCATCTAGTCACCACAATTCATTTCCTCCACCATTACCACCGTTCACTCCTATCTATATATAAAAAAAAATCTTGTTTACGCCGTTCTTTCACTCTCCTCTCCACCCTCCCCTCCTACCGCCCCTAAAGATCTTACATCTGGAGTCTTTCCACTACCAGTTGAGGAGGCGCAAGATCAGCCTCCCCCAGCCATGGTTTCCATATGGTGTCAAATTTGCCCACTTCTCCCTTTCGGCTGTACATCAGTCGCTCTCTTAAGAGCACAGAGTTTACACATGAGATCCACTGCTTCCCTGTAGGTACCGCTGGTGCCATCCAGTATTTTGCAATGAGTTTTCTGGCCAGATACATCAGTCTAGTCAGCATGCAGTACGTTCCTCTTGGGAACATTTCTGTGTCAATGGCTCCAAGCAAGTACACTAAAGGGTTTAGGGGGACGGGTACCTGGGCTAGTCTCGTGATACACTGGGAGACTTCCTCCCAGTACCTATGGAGTTTTGGACATTTCCATATTAAATGTATAAAGTCCCCCTTATGCACTTTACATTTTGGGCACAGGGGGGAATCTCTTCCTCCCCACCTATGTAACTGCTCTGATGTTCTATATGCCCTATGCAGAATAAATGGTTGTGATAATCTATGGGATGCAGATACCGATACCACAGGAATAGAGTTAAGTGCCATTTCCCACTGATTCCCATCTATATCCCCTATGTCCTCCACCCATTTGTTTCGGCTTCTCAAAGAGGCATGGTCCTGAACCGAGGACAGCAATTCCGTGTAAATTTTTTATATTAATCCCTTCCGGGTGTCTGCCCCAAGAACTTCCCTCAGCATAGGTGATGTTGACACTGTCATAGAGTGTGTTATTTGTTGTGCCTGCAGGGCATGATGAAGCTGAAGATATTGATAGAAGCCCTTAGGGCTTAACTGAAATTCCTGGCATAGCTGCTCATATGTCTTTAACTCCTTCCCTTCATATAATTGTGCAAAAAAACAGATCCCCCTCTCTTTCCATAGGGTAAAGCCCTGCAGTTCCTGTACCTCTGGGTAGCTCTGGTTATGCCATATTGGAGTAAAGGGCAGCAAACCCTTTATCTTCAGAGCTTTCCGGGTTTCCCCCCATACTCTTTTGAGAAGGACGCATATGGGTGCCGAGTCTGGTATACTCGGCAGGTCCATTTCCATATGGGAGGCCGCTTCTAGTGTTGGGGTAAATGTAGTCACCATTTTACATATCAGGTCTTCGCTCCCTTCCCGCCCCCATCCTGCCATTTGCTGAAGCTGTGAGGCCAAAAAGTACATTTTGGGGTGGGGTATTGCCAATCCTCCTCTATCCTTTCCGTACTGCAGGGTAGCTAAACTGATCCTGGCTGTTTTTTTTTCCAAATTAATTCCCTCATTAGTGTATCAATCTGTTTAAACCACTTATTAGAGATCCACATGGGGGAGTTATGGAATACATACAGTAACTGCGGGGCCCACACCATTTTTATTAAGTTTGCCCGTCCTACTACTGACAGTGGAAGCTTACACCAACTGTTGCATTTCGCTTTCTGTCTAACCAGCAAGGGGCCCAGATTTAGCTGAATATACTCGGCCGGTTCCGGGGATACTACTACTCCCAGGTATTTAAAACTTTTTGCTATAACTATTTGTTCTGCCCCCTCTGGTAACTGTTCCATCCCCTGATCTATGGGCATTAAAATTGACTTTGACCAATTAATAGTAAAACCTGAGAAACCTCCAAAGTCCTCAATTATCCCCATCACTGCTCGCAACGAGGCGGCCGAGTCGCCTAGATATATAAGTGCATCGTCCGCGTATAGGAATATTTTTTCTTCCCTCTGGCCCCTGCGGAATCCCACCACTTCCGGAGCATTACGAATCAGCATAGCCAGAGGCTCTACCGCCAGGGCAAACAGAAGTGGGGACAATGGGCACCCCTGGCAGGTGCCTCTATATAGCTCAAATGGGGAGGAGACATTGTTGTTAATACGGAGTCTGGCTCTGGGTTTAGAGTAGAGCACCTTTACCCACTTTATAAAATTATCCTCCAATCCAAACCTTTCCAGGATCTCCAGGAGGTAGGGCCACTCCACACTATCGAACGCCTTAGCGGCATCCAGTGACAGAATGGCCCTACCCCCCGGATTATCCACCGGCACCTGTATATTCATATATAGTCGCCTAATATTGTCTGCGGTGGAGCGCGTGGGTATAAAGCCAGACTGGTCATAATGGATCAGCCTGTTGATTACCCGGGATAGCCTCTTAGCCAAAATACTGGCCAGAAGCTTAACATCCGCATTCAATAGGGAGATTGGACGATAAGAGTCCAACAGAAGCTTATCCTTCCCCGGTTTTGGGAGTACTATTATTATTGCCTCCTGCATACTATCTGGCAGGCTACCTACTTCCACTGCCTCCATTAATGCCTGCAACAGGGGTGGTAGAAGGTCCTCCCTATAATGAGAGTACACCTTGGCCGGTAACCCATCCGGACCTGGGGACTTGTGATGTGGTGCCCCCTCCAGTGCCTCCGTCAGTTCTTTCAGTGTTATTGGGGAGTTTATCATTTCCCTGTCAACCACAGAGAGCTGTGGGAATGGGCATGTTTGCAAAAACGTAGCCAGATCAAATGGGGTGTAACTAGTTTTAGAGCAATATAAATCCTTATAGAACTGCTGGAAATTATCTAAGATATCGGTACTAAGGGTGTATTTCTCCCCGGATTCTGCCCTTACAGCGGAAATATTAGCGGACTCCCGCTGCTCTCTAGCTATGAGGGCAAGGAGACGGCCAGTGTTTTCCCCCTCCTCAAAATAACTCTGCTGCTGAAAATATCTCCTTTTCTCCGCTGCGGTCAATAAGACCGAATTATACATGGATTGCACCTCCATCCAGGAGTCATGGTTAGGCTGAGAGGGGTCAGCTATCAGGGCCTGTTCTCTCACTTTAATTTCTTCCCGCACCCTGCTTTCCCATTCCCTCGAGCGAGTTATGATTCCCGTTATCTCTCTAATAAGGTATCCCCTTAAAAATGCCTTAAGTGTGTCCCACACTACCGCTGCGCTAGCCGATCCCTTATTAAAGTACAAAAATTCCGTATTGCCCTCTTAGTTTTATCCGGGGATGGGAACAGAGTTAACCAAAAAGGGTTTCCACAACGGGTCATATGCACCTTACCGCTGACCGCCCTGTCCAGCGAGGCCAAGACATTGCCTTCCACATGCCGGTAGAGAGCCGGAATCGCCTTCCGTGAGAAAAAGTGGCGTTTGGGAACCTGCCACTGAGGAACCGCACATTCCACAAACTCACGGAAGGGGGCAGAGTCTACCAACTGAAAAGGCAGCAGTTGAAGTGCTAGCAATTTAGCCAAGCTAGCATTCAACCGCTGGGCATGTGGATGGCTGGGAGCGAACTTCTTTTGGTGGTGCAGCAGCTGGGGCAGGGAAATTTGCCTGGTACAATCTGACGTTGGTGTACCGATAGCAGATTGCCCGCAAGTACTTGGCTGTGACACACCTAATTCTACACCTTCATTCCTCTCAGTGCTGGTTTCAGAGAGGACTGAAGTTATAGTGGGGTTGGAGATCCCAGCTGATGAGGAGCAAGGAGAGGTCCGCTTTGTTCTTTGGTGTGGGTCTTTTAGGTACGCTTGCCAACGAACTGCATGGCAGGTCGACATATGTCTGATCAAGCATGGTGCCCAAGCGGGGTGATGTTTTGGCCACGCGAGATACGCCTGAGACATATGTTGCAAATAGCAGCGCTGCGATCTGATGCACTCGTCTCAAAAAAGGCCCACACCAAAGAACTTTTGGAATAACGCACAGAGACAGCAGCGGCCTGCACATGCGGAGCTCTGCGGTGTGATGCTGTCGGTGTGCTGCCCTTAAGCTGGTCTTTGGAGGGCATCCTGCCTCATTGGAGATGTGCCTCCTACTCCTCTCTCCTATCAGGCACCCACGTAGAGTCCGTGACCTCATCATCCCCTCCCTCCTCATCACTGTAGCAAACCTGGCAGTATGCTGCAGCTGGGGGAACATGAGTGCCAGATTGCTGTCCTTCTTGGGCACCCCCTTTCTCTGGGCTCACGTTACTGCCTTCCTCTATCTGGGTACCATCATCGGAGCCTTCAAAACGCTGGGCATACTCCTGGAGCATGTACCCAACACTGTGGTCAAACAGTTCGGGGGACTCCTCAGGAGGACATGGTGGGGCTAGGGAAGGAGTGACTGATGCCATTGAGCCGAAGGAAGAGGCCGCTTTGGCAGCTGCTTTGCCAGACAAAGTACCCTGAGCCTGAGTGAGAGAGGATGAGGAGGATGAGGACAGCTTGGTCATCCACTCTACCAAGTCTTCGGCATGTTGCGGCTCAACGCGGCCAGCTACCGAAAAAAGGACAAGCGTGTCCCATGGCCACGTGCTGATGAGGATGCACCGTGTCCACAACAGTTCACTTACAGGTCCTGTCCCTCCCCCAGCCTGTGATTGGACAGTTAATGAGAAGCAGTAGACTGATGAGCTCCTCTCTCTGTCTCTCTGCCCTACAGACCCTGAAAGATATAAAAAGTGTGAAAATGAGAGATCAGTGAAAAAAATTGCTCTGGAACTCAAAGTGGAACTTCACTTAAAAGTGAAAAGTTCTGCTCGTCCTCGTCCTCCCCCCCCCCCCCCCTCGCCCTCAACCTTCAGGGAAATGTCACATGTCACAGGAGGCTGCGGGTCTAGTCTGCATGTGCAGCATATGCCGCAGGAAGCCGGCAGTGAAATAGCAGGAACAGGAAGTCGCAGCCTGCTTCCCACAGCCAAGATGGTGGGGCCAGGGACGGCAAAACCCACGAAGAATCAAACCAAATTTATTAAACGTTTGGAGCGGCTGACTTTTGCTTTTTTTTTTTTTTTTTTTTTTTTTTTTTTTTAAATGACCGTGTGACAGGAGGGTCACTTTGGACACAGGGTGAGCCAGGAAATAATGGACATTAAGAAATATATCTTGGGCTACCTACAATGGGTCTGTAATATTTATCCACCATATCCCCAAGGATAACTGTAAAGGACTATTTACTGTTTCTGAACTCAACAGGTTAATTGAGAGATACTGAGGTGTTCAGCCTCAATCACTTGTCTGCCTAGTGTAATGCTAATCCCAGCTTCTAAAAGACCTGTTCATTGTTTGTGGTGATTTACATTCTATTGTACATTGTGGTTTGGGGGATAATTATAGGTTGTGGAACTAGCAGCAGACGGGTTAATTGAAGAGATGTTGATGAATCACCTGCATACTTGTGTGTATTGTACTCAACAGACAGACCGGCTACAAAACCCTTTCATTGTAAATGTGTATTGGGTCTGTTATGTTGTGGGTGGAGCTGGACCATTGTTCATGTTAAACTAATGCAGTATTGGATGGGTATAAAAGTTACAATGTTTTTCTCAATAAGGTCATTCGATCCTAGAAAGATACAGAGTGCGTCTCGTTCTTCCAGAAGGATTAATTCCTATGGGAAGTGGTCGTCTGGCTGTGCAGGATCGGCAGTGAATTTGTGTCCAGGAGAGGGAAGGGATCTAAACGGCATTACCCCCTTTCGTATTTGGGGTGCCGTTACAGACCGAAATTCCTCTTTAACCACTTCCATACTGGGCATTTTCACCCCCTTCCTGCCCAGGCCAATTTTCAGCTTTCTGCGCTGTCACACTTTGAATGAGAATTGTGCGGTCATGCAACGTTGTACCCAAATTAATTTTGATAATTTTTTTCTCCACAAATAGAGCTTTCTTTTGGTGGTATTTGATCACCTCTGCGGTTTTTATTTTTTGCGCTATAAACAAAAAAAGAGCGACAATTTTGAAAAAAAAAAAATATTACTTTTTGCTATAATAAATATCCAATTTTTATTTTTTTTTTAAATATTTTTTTCCTCAGTTTAGGCCGATATGTAGTCTTCTACATATTTTTGGTAAGAAAAATAGCAATAAGCGTATATTGATTGCGCAAAAGTTATAGCGTCTACAAAATAGGGGATAGAATTATGGCATTTTTATTATTATTATTATTATTATTATTATTATTATTATTATTTTTTTACTAGTGTAGCGATACCTCCAACTAAGAAGGCCACAGATTTAGTTTGGGCCCTGAAAGACAGCTCCGCCAACCCCCGGCAAGGTACTCGACCCCCTACTGGCACAGTTAGTTACGGCAGCAATAAACTCTTATACTGTATGAGTAATTAAACATCAAGACAATAATAGTATAAAAGGGTATATGATTTACTTAAGCTTTTGATAAGAAAGGGGTTAACATTGATAACAGTTCACAGACAGTATATATTGCAGAGCCCTGCAGCACTAACACACTATGTATATGGAGTGAACAGTAACAAGTGCGCCACGTGGGCGACCGTTAACTAGGCGTCCTGTGGCGCAGTAACCAAACAAAATAGCAAGCTGACCAGGCCTGGCTCAAATATCTACAACTTAGTCTATAGGGGATGATGTTCTTTTCTTCACCGGCAGGTCTTTAACGGTGGTGCACATTAACAGAGTATGATTTGTAATCCAGTGGGAAAGGTAAAGATGGGGTAAACACTGTACTATATAAAGTGTTAGTTCCGCTCCTTTGAGGTCCTCTAATGAGAGTATCAAGAACAACTTGTGGGCCACGGCAGTCTATAGGCCTATTAGCAACAACAATATATGGTTTGGGCATATGCCCTCTCACCCGCCCGGACACGGTCCCAGTCCGGGGAACTTCCACCGACTGTGTCCACACACACACACACACACACACAGTGTCTCCAACGATCGGGTCCTCGATCCGGTCCAGGCTGTAGACAAACGAGGTCCGGAGCCACCCAGGCTCGCAGTGGGGTGGAAGGCTTTGGTGCTGCGCAAGGTCTCAGGCTTCAGGCCTTGCATTCCGACACATCCGCACAGGAGGATCAGTCTCTGAAGTCTCGTGTCCCAAAGAGGCCGAGCGCAGCCGCGCCTCCTCCTTATATCACCCCTCCCATGAGTCTCTGCGGTGAACACTGCCGAATGGGTTTCTGGGTCTTAAAAAGGGAACACCCCGCTACACACTCCCCCCACTTGAACTCTTTGGTCCCCAAAGATAACCCTTAACAAAGACTATGTACAACTTTAGACAATTCTGCGAACGATGTTGGCATGGGGAATTCCCACAAAAACTGAGGGGTGGAATTCCCTTGCCCACAGGTCACATTATCATGGGTGGCCTGCCTAACTGTGCCAGAGAGTGAGCTGGGGTTGCCCTCCACCAAATGGACAGTGGAGGGATCTGGATTTTCAGCATTTCTCCTAGCAGTAACTACAGAGTCCTCCGAGCTATTCCCCATTTGTGGGTAGGTCAGCTTCTTAGGAGGCCGGATGACTCTTCGAGCCCTTTGCGCTCTTGGGACTTCTGGCTCTGGCGCCACAGGCTCCTCTTCCTCTGAGTAACTATCACGGGCATCTTCCCAGTGATCTGATGAAGGACTAGATGGGATGAACTCTGTGGCCTCTGGGTTCAGTGTTCCATCTGGAGTGTCTTCAGTAGGTGGAAGATCTATAGTGGAAGTTCCTGGAGTTGGGGAAGGCCACAACCAATCAAGTTCTCTTTCTTCATCTTCACTAAGTTGAGAGGCCTCTCCATCTTCAGCTCGGGAGGTCTGCGACCGAGTGTTTGGCCTGGGAGTATCCAGAATAGAGACCGGTTCAGGAGAATCTCTCACGGGAGGTATCCTGACTGCCTCAGCAAGTGGGAGCAGGTGGTTTCGATGCCACATCTTCAGTGGGCCTACCCTCCCTTCTGGCTTCAACTTGTAGACAGGTAGGCCCGGCAACTTCCTACAGATGACATAGGGTTCAGATCTCCATCTGTCCGCAAGTTTGTGCTTCCCAGGGACCCCCAGATTGCGTAACAGTACTCTATCCCCGGGCTGTAGGTCTTGTATCCGGACCTTCAAGTCGAAGTTTCTCTTGTTCCGAGCTCCTCTTTGATCTGAGGCCGCTTGAGCTTGTTCATAGGCCACTTTCAGGCTGTGTCTGAGCCTGTCCACATATCCTTTGTGGGATGTGGCTGAGGAATGGTCCAGAGAGGTGCCAAAGGCCAAGTCCACAGGCAGTCTCGCCTCTCTCCCAAACATGAGTCGATATGGGGAGTAGCCTGTAGCATCACTAGTGGTGCAGTTGTAAGCATGTACTATTGCTGCTATGTGTTTGCTCCAATGTTGCTTCTTCTCACTTTCCAGAGTCCCCAACATGTTGAGCAAGGTTCGGTTGAACCTCTCCGGCTGAGCATCTCCTTGTGGGTGGTAAGGGGTAGTTCGAGTCTTCTTGATTCCCAACGAATCCAGGAGTTTCCGGATCAGTCGACTCTCAAAGTCCCTTCCTTGATCTGAATGAAGTCGTTGGGGCAGCCCATAATGGACAAAATACTTCTCCATGAGTATCTTGGCTACTGTGGAAGCCTTCTGGTCTTTGGTTGGGAAAGCTTGGGCATACCGGGTGAAATGATCGGTTATCACCAGAACATTTCCTAGTCCACTCAGATCGGGTTCGAGGCAGAGGAAATCAATGCATACCAGATCCATTGGGCCTTGACTTTGTAGATGGCCCATTGGGGCAGCTTGATGAGGTAAAGTCTTCCTCTGGATGCAACGTGCACATGAGTGGCAGTACTCTTCTACCTCTGCCCTCATGCAGGGCCAATAGAACCGACTCCTAACAAGTTGAAAGGTCCTTTCAGCCCCTAGGTGGCCATGATTGTCATGCAGGGCAATCAGAACAGTCTCTCGATGTTTCTCTGGGAGGAACAGTTGCCATTTATCTTCTGAGTCATCAGAGGGGCCCCTTCGGTAGACCACTCCCTGATGTACCTGCAACCTGTCCCACTCTTTCCTCAACAGGCGGGCTTCTTTTGAGGAGTGACTCAGGAGTAGACATGTGCAATTCGTTTAGTTACAAATTCGTTATCCGTCAAAATTCGTTGATTCGTAAACATACGAATGAACGAACGGTTCGATAACATTACAAACGAACAACGAATAATCTAAACGAACGAATATGGAAAACAAATAAAATACGAATTTAGTAAATTTGAAACGAACAAAAAACGAAAAAGTGAAAACCGAAAACATAAAAACAACGAAAACACAGAAAAAAGATAAAAAAGTAACGAAAATAAAAATGAACGAAAAAGAGATATTACGAATATTCGAAAAACAAAACAACGAATAACGAACAAAGATCCATATTAACGAATATCAAAATGAACGGAAAAAAAATTACGAATCTTCGGAAAACGGAAATGAAAACAATGACAATTCGTAAAAACTTAAATTCTATTTTGTTAGTTCTGAATTAGTTCTGGACTTTGGCCAATGGCCAATAAGCTTGTCCCTTCCCCTGAAGAGGTTGTCTCTTCCCCCAATGAGCTTGTTTCTTATAGACATGTGCTATAATGTGTGTGTATGTGTGTTTTTCTGTGTTAGACTGCAGTGCATTCCATCCAGAGTCCAGATAGGGTGTGGTTGGGTAGGTTGCACTGTTCTGTTGGATTTTGTGAGTAAATTTTTTACTTGGGAGAGAGAAATTCTTTGTTAAGGATATTAGATTGAGATTCTAGAGTCTACATTCTAATTTATAATTTTATTTATGTAATATCTCTGACATATTGTATTTTTCTTCTTTGTCAGACTACATTCTAGACAGGGTGTGGGTGGTGTTTGATTTGTGAGTCATTCAAAGAGATTGATATAGAAATTATAAATTTCTTACTATTTCTATTACTCCTAGGATTTTCTAAAGTTCGTTTTTTTCCCTTTTCTGGGACTGTGTTTTATTATATTGCTGTCTGTCTGCCCCTACCTATTTTTTTTGTTGTGTTAGCCAGTGCCACTACTAGGCCAGCCCAGGCAGCATATACTACGTATTCATGGTAGGAGAAGTAGATTAGTATATATTTTTTTTTTTTGCATGGACCGGTAAAATAAGAATACTCCAGTCCTCAATCCCTCCACTCTGTCACACCAACACCAACTCTCATACCAACACACTCACTAACACCAACATTCTCACTTACAAGACTCACACGTCCATTCTCACTCCCAGACATTCTAATTGCAATAAAACCACCAAACCACACAAAAACAACTACAAAAACCACAATATCACTCTCTCATAGTTGCCAACAGTCACGGATTGGCCGGGACGTTCCCGGGATTCAAACCCTTTTCCTGGATTTATTTTGTCCCGGCCAATGTCCCGGCCAATCCGATTTTTCCCGTTTTCCCCGAATTTGGACGCCGCAGGCCGCCGCCGCTAGAGGTCCACGGCTGGCGGAGACAATGTCTCGGCCGGCCGCCATGTTCAAGAAGTCCAAAACACGGATGTAGTACAATAGAAAATAAAGCCGCTGCAGCGCCGCCCACACCCCGCACCTCCCCGGGGGTGGGCGGCGCCGCAGCAGCTTTATCTTCTATTGTACTACATCTGTGTTTTGGCTGGCCGGCCGTCCACCCCCCCGCCCCACCCCGCCCCGCTGCAGGTCTGTCTGTAATGGAAAGGGGCGGGGGTCGGCTCCGCCTCTATTTTGTTCCCCTTCAGGGAAGGGGAAACAATAATGGCGGCCGAGACAGGAGACGCCTGTGGTTAAGGGGGGACTCCGCTCGGAACGCCTGTGGTAAGGGGGGACTCCTCTGGGGACGGCTGAGGTAAGGGGGGACTCCTCTGGGGACGGCTGAGGTAAGGGGGGACTCCGCTGGGGACGCCTGATGTAAGGGGGGACTCCGATGGGGATGCCTGATGTAAGGGGGGACTCCGATGGGGACGCCTGATGTAAGGGGGGACTCCGATGGGGACGCCTGATGTAAGGGGGGACTCCGCTGGGGACGCCTGATGTAAGGGGGGACTCCGCTGGGGACGCCTGATGTAAGGGGGGACTCCGCTGGGGACGCCTGATGTAAGGGGGGACTCCGCTGGGGACGCCTGATGTAAGGGGGGACTCCGCTGGGGACGCCTGATGTAAGGGGGGACTCCGCTGGGGACGCCTGATGTAAGGGGGGACTCCGCTGGGGACGCCTGATGTAAGGGAGGACTCCGCTGGGAACGCCTGTGGTAAGGGAGGACTCCGCTGGGGACGGCTGAGGTAAGGGGGGACTCCGCTGGGGACGCCTGATGTAAGGGGGGACTCCGATGGGAACGCCTGATGTAAGGGGGGACTCCGATGGGGACGCCTGATGTAAGGGGGGACTCCGATGGGGACGCCTGATGTAAGGAGGGACTCCTCTGGGGACGCCTGATGTAAGGGGGGACTCCGCTGGGGACACCTGATGACATCTGGTGGCAGGTGACACACTCGGGGCTAACACTGATTCGGCATTTTGGTGAGTTGAATGATTTCATTTTATATTAAAATGTAATAAGAGAAATAATGCACTTCAGTCATCCTGACACCCTAACAACCATGGTGCCGGGATGACTAAAGAGCTAACACCAGATGTTTGGATTATCTTTATCTGTTGATTGTTAAACTCTGGAATACACATATTTCTATTATGGTGTAGGATCTGGGCCTGCTGTCCTTCCATCCTTCCTTCTCTTTCCTTCCCTCCCTCTTTCTTTCTCCCTTCATCCCTCATTCATCTCAGACTTTAACCACACCCCTTTGAGCCACGCTCATTTAAGCCACTCCCACTACCCGTGTAAACCACGCCCACGCTTCGTGCGCCACTTTTTTCTCCTAAAGTATAACACACCTTCAAATGAATGCCCCACCCCCTAATTATACCAAGGCTCCGCCTACATGCAAAAAAGTGTCACGGATTTTTTTTTTGCAATCTTGGCAACTATGCTCTCTGCACTGCTCTCTGCTCCTCCCTCACCACACCACTTACACCCTCTCAAAATGGCGTACAGGGGCGGAGGCTATAGCCGCTTGTTGAAAACGAAACTAAAATACGAGATTGCGAATGGCCGCGATGTATTTACGGGAGTACGAATGCATTCGAAGCACGTGGACGTATTTTAGTTTCATTTTCAACACGCGGCTATAGCCGCGTGTTGAAAATAAAAGTAACTAGTAACGCGAGATTGCGAATGACCGCGCCGAGATGTATTTACGAAAGTATAAAAAAATTACGAATCCATTCGAAGCACGGTAGTAGACACGAATCAAGGAAAACAAAACAATGTTACGAATCAACAGAAACGGCAGAGTAGTGTACAGAAAAACGAAAATTATTATCTAACAAAATTACGAATTACGAATCGTTCAGTATCAACGAAAATCAAACTGTTACGAAAGTACGAAAATAACTTAAACAGAAATACGAATCATTCAATATCAACAAAATTACGAATTTCAAATCAACGAAAATAACTTAGACAGAACTACGAATCATTCAGTATCAACGAAAATTAAACTGTTACGAACATACGAACGAGTCCGAATAGGAAAACTCGCGTCTTACGAAATTACGAATCTTTACGAACATACGGAACGAAACGAAACGATAGGAAACTAATTTTTTGGTTGTGCAGATGTCTACTCAGGAGTTTGTTTGGATCCTGATTCTCCAGGGCTTCCAGAACCAATTTCCCCATTGGATCTTCTAATTGGTCACTTCTTAGTTCCTTCTTGGACAACTTTGGCAGATGGTCTTCTCCCAGCTGAGTTACTCCACAGTATTGTTTGGGGACTCCTACCATGGTAACTCCTATCTCTTCCGCCCTTGAGCCCCCTCTGGCTTGCAATTCAGCCCCTTGACAAAGGGCCCGCACCCCATCAGGTGCTACTTGAGTCCAGTCTTCCATGTCACAGTTGGGACCTTGGGATCTCCTGGACAGAGCGTCTGCATCTCGATTCCCAATCCCTGGCCTGTACTTTAGGCTGAAATTGAATCCAGACAATGCGGCCAGCCACCTGTGTCCAGTGGCGTCCAGTTTTGCTGTAGTGAATAAGTAGGTCAGGGGGTTGTTGTCTTTGAGCTTGTCTACTACCGCCCACTTAAGGGCCAAGAACTCCAGTTTATGAGTGGGGTAGTTTTTCTCAGGGGGGGTCAGGCTCCTGCTCACGTAGGCAACGGGCCGCAGTTGCCCTTCATGTTCTTGATAAAGCACTCCCCCCAGACCGTCATGACTAGCATCTACGTGTAGTTCATAGGGTTTGGTTGGGTCTGCATAGGCCAAGACTGGAGCAGTGGTTAGGCTCTTCTTCAATGCCTGGAAGGCCTCTTCACATTTCTGGTTCCACTGATCTTGGACTGACTCTCCCGGCTTCCGGGGTCCTGAGTCGTCCTCTTCTCCCTCAGTCTTGAGCAGTTCATTCAATGGTCTAGCAATTCGGGCGAATCCTTCCACAAACCTCCTGTAATAGGAGCAGAACCCCAAGAAGGACCGGAGTTCTGTTACTGTGGTGGGTCGCGGCCAGGAGGTAACTGCCTCCAATTTCTCAGGGTCTGTGGCCACCCCTTCTTCAGACACTATGTGCCCCAGATAATTCACAGAAGATTGGTAGAACCGACACTTCTCAGGCGAAAGCTTGAGTCCCTCCTCACTGAGTCTCCAAGACTTTTTCCAGGCTCTCCTCGTGTTCCTCCAGGGTTCTTCCAAAGACAATGACATTGTCCAGGTATACAAGGACTTCAAGTCCCCTACAGTCTTCTCCATGAGACGATGGAAAGTAGCTGGGGCTCCAGACAGACCTTGGGGCATCCGGTCGAATTCAAAGAATCCCACTGGGGTTATGAATGCTGTCTTCTCCTTGTCTTCTGGGTGCATAGGGATCTGATAGTATCCACTCTTGAGATCCATAACGCTGAACCACTTGGCTCCAGATAAGCTCTGCAAGGCATCCTCTATCCTCGGAGTGGTGTACTGGTCAGGTATGGTTCTCCTGTTAAGGGTCCTGTAATCGATACAGAGCCTCAACGATCCATTCTTCCTGACCACCACTATCGGTGAGGCATAAGGGCTTCTGGACTCCCGTATCACACCGGTCCTTTTCAATTCTGCAAGTTGTTCCCTTAGATCCTCCAGATCCGCTAGTGGGACCTGCCTGACCCTCTCCCTGAAGGGCTTATCTTCTTGGAGGCGGATCCGATGGGTGGCACTCCTTGCACACCTCACATCGAACTCATCCCTGGAGAAGATCTTCTCCCATCTGGTCAACTGGGCCTTGGCTCTCCTTCCAAGCCCTGGGCAGGTTCGGGTTTTCCATGGATAGCTTCTCCCAAGCATCTCCTCCTTCGCCCGCCCCCTTTACTTCCGACAAGTTGACCGGGGCAGCAGGGCTCACCTGGCCCAGCAGCATTCTGGCTGGGATTTCCATGGGTCTATCTGTATTGTTCCTAACACTCACTGGAACTCTACAATGGGCCTTCTTCAGAGCCTTCAGCGGAATCACTTCTGGTATCACTTCCAGGCCGGGGAACTCTTCCCTTGGGTCAGACTCCAACATGACAAAGGGTCCAGGTTGCTCCCAAGTAAGCTTCACAGTGGCTCTGAGACAGGTTACTTCACCGGGCTGCAACACCATTACTTCTCTTCCAAGTCTCCACACCTTCCCTATCCCTTCTCCAGGGGTCTTCTGCTCTAGGACCAGCCGTTGATAAGCCGTCTTCAGCATGGGGTGAATCTTGGTGGCTGCTGACCCCTTCTCTTTCAATAGAGGGGTCAGAAGTCTTCGGACCAGGTCCGCGTTTGTTCCTATTATAAGGGAACTCTTGTTGGCTCCTGGCGGCCGAGGGCATACAACCGCCAGAGTATCAAACACTTCAGCTTTTCCAGCCACGGATGGGTCAAAAATCATCCTGACAGGCAAAAAGCCATCGTAGGGGAAATTCTGTGTCCCAATCCCACATATCTCTAGTCCCTCTATCTTCTGGATGGGCAGGTGACTCAAGTGCTTCTCATAGAAATCTCGGTATAACAGGGTCACTTGTGCCCCAGTATCCAAGATGGCTCTGGTGTAGACTCCCTCCACTTGCATGTGCACTGTGGGAGATGGGCCTACTAGCCTCTCTGGATATGGCCTGGCAGGGGTCGCCTTCTTCTGGCCCTTTCCCGTCGGACTCTCTCCCATCCAGTTCCCTTTGGACTTTAATCTTTCTTGGGCCTGGTATGCATTAATTTCCCTCCTCTCAATGGGTGTACAGACCCGCTGAGGGATACTATTGATTTTCCTAGGTGTGCACCCCCTCTGGGGAGCGCTGTGCCTCTTCTGAGGGGTCTTGCCCCCTTTCTCTGGGGTGTATCTTTGTTGAGGAATGATGTGTTTCTTTCGAGGTGTTTTTATCTCTTCTTTCTCTCTGCTTCGCTTTCAGCTTGGAGCTCACTGAAGGTGATGGGCACCCGGTTGACTCCTTCACCGGGGCCCTCTGGAGTTTCCCGCCGGCTTACGGTTGTTCAGTTTCTTCTTCTTGGGACTTCAACAAGTAGCCGCAACATGGGCAATTCCTCCACAGTTAAAGCAGACTATATCTCCCCATTCTTGTAAAGATGCGGGTGCCGAAGCAATTGGGAATAGTTCCTTCTGTGGTACCTCTCTCTTGGGACCCTCTGTGTCTTTCGCCATCAGAGAGGTCAACATTTCTAACACCTTGGACATTTGTGCTTTTAAAGTGTCTACCTCTGAGTCTCTTTCAGTAGTCATCACTGGGTTGACTAGCACCTGTGCGGGGACAACATTTGC
Source organism: Rana muscosa (assembly GCA_029206835.1). Classification (NCBI taxonomy): domain Eukaryota; kingdom Metazoa; phylum Chordata; class Amphibia; order Anura; family Ranidae; genus Rana; species Rana muscosa. The sequence continues at coordinate 208,847,094 of CM055121.1, read as the reverse complement.
CTTAATCATTTGCTGGTCCTGTTGTAGCGCCTCCTCATCTCTGATGATTTTTATCAAGTCAGCATAAGTCAGCGACGTTCCTCCTCCCGAGGTTTTCAGGTGCAGCCAGACTGGATCCGAGCGTAACGCTCCCTTTAAGACTTGCTTCATTCTTGCCACATCTGCATCTTGGGGCTTCATTCCCTTCTTCAACACAATCTTGCACAGCAACCTGTTTAGTCTCCTAACATATTCTGACAGTTTTTCCCTTGGTTGTTGGAAAGTATGTTCAAATTGGTAGACCATCTCTGTCACCTTTTTCAATTGACCAAACTCTTCCTGTAGCATAGCTAGACAGTCTTGAGCCGTGCAATCGGCATTCCCAAACCGAAAACTTTTCACTGCTTCTGCTGCTGCGCCTTTCAGGCTTTCTATCACTCGTTGCCTCTTCTGCGCTTCAGGCACCTCCCATGCCTCTACTGCCTGCAATGCCTGCTCCACCCAGGTATCAAAATCTTCTTCCCCTGCAGGGACAGGGAGCTTCCCTGAGAATTGTCTTCAATCTCCGGTAGCTAGTTTCTACATGCACTGTGTTTGTCTTCTGACATTTGATTAGCAGATCTCCTATCGCCTTTATCAATTCTGGTGATATAGCAGTGGCAGGTGCGGGTGTCACCGGGGGCGTCACCCTGTCTCCCTTTACTGGTGAGGTGCGGGCTGCAGCCTGCGGTGATCCCATCGGTGATGGTTCCTTCTTTATAGTTAAAGCAGGCGCCACCCTATAGGTTCTATTATCTGGCGTCTTTACACACTTGCGCCTGCACGCCTCTGGTATCCCGTCTCCGTATTCCACTAGTGCATACTGATATGAAGTATCCGGGTCTGCCTTTATATCTATCACCCATGGTGTGTGATCTGGGGACACTGACTTCGCCAACTCCTCTACCGTCTCAGTCTTCCATTCCTCCCCTGGGAGGCTGATGACTATTGAGTTGTTTGGCTCTGCCCTTACGGCTTTGCACCACTCTTCTATCGCTTGTGGATCCATGGGGTCCATGCCGGCACTTCTGGCGTTCACCTGCTGTATCAGGATCCCGGACCCGAGCCCCCACATGTAGCGATACCTCCAACTTATAGGGCCGCAGATTTAGTTTGGGCCCTGAAAGACAGCTCCGCCAACCCCCAGCAAGGTACTTGACCCCCTACTGGCACAGTTAGTTACGGCAGCAATAAACTCTTATACTGTATGAGTAATTAAACATCAAGACAATAATAGTATAAAAGGGTATATGATTTACTTAAGCTTTTGATAAGAAAGGGGTTAACATTGATAACAGTTCACAGACAGTATATATTGCAGAGCCCTGCAGCACTAACACACTATGTATATGGAGTGAACAGTAACAAGTGCGCCACGTGGGCGACCGTTAACTAGGCGTCCTGTGGCGCAGTAACCAAACAAAATAGCAAGCTGACCAGGCCTGGCTCAAATATCTACAACTTAGTCTATAGGGGATGATGTTCTTTTCTTCACCGGCAGGTCTTTAACGGTGGTGCACATTAACAGAGTATGATTTGTAATCCAGTGGGAAAGGTAAAGATGGGGTAAACACTGTACTATATAAAGTGTTAGTTCCGCTCCTTTGAGGTCCTCTAATGAGAGTATCAAGAACAACTTGTGGGCCACGGCAGTCTATAGGCCTATTAGCAACAACAGTATATGGTTTGGGCATACGCCCTCTCACCCGCCCGGACACGGTCCCAGTCCGGGGAACTTCCACCTACTGTGTCACACACACACACAGTGTCTCCAACGATCGGGTCCTCGATCCCGTCCAGGCTGTAGACAAACGAGGTCCGGAGCCACCCAGGCTCGCAGTGGGGTGGAAGGCTCTTTGGTGCTGCGCAAGGTCTCAGGCTTCAGGCCTTGCACTCCGACACATCCGCACAGGAGGATCAGTCTCTGAAGTCTCGTGTCCCAAAGAGGCCGAGCGCAGCCGCGCCTCCTTCTTATATCACCCCTCCCATGAGTCTCTGCGGTGAACACTGCCGAATGGGTTTCTGGGTGATGTAGTCTCCGGGAAGTAAAAAGGGAACACCCCGCTACACTAGTAATGGTGGCGATCTGCGATTTTTGTCAGGACTGCAATATTGCGGCGGACACATCGGACACTTTTGACACTATTTTGGGACCATTCACATTTATACAGTGAACAGTGCTATAAATATGCACTGATTACTGTATAAATGTGACTGTCAGGGAAGGGGTTATTACTAGGAGGCGATAAAGGGGTTAAATGTGTTCCCTATGAATGATTCTAACTGTGGGGGGAGGAGACTGACTGGGGGTGTTGACCGATCGGTGTCCCTATGTACAAGGGACACAGCATCAGTCTCCTCTCCCTGACAGGACGTGGACCGGCCGATCGCGGGTACGTGGCGGACATAGCGGCCGCTAGGCACGCGCATCGGCATCTCGGTGGCATGCGCGCGCCCCCCAGTGGCCAGAGGAGCCGAGGCTGTATAAAGACGGCCTCCCGGATTTGTAGAGCCACCTTGTGGCCGTCTTTTTACAATGGCCCGGGTCTGAAGAAGTTAAGCATTTCTCTAGAATTTCCAAACTCATTATATGCTCCTGGAGTAAAAATTGAATAATATGTTATTAAGGTTTGAACAAACTACAGACACCGATATAGCCGTTGTGATATATAACCAGTTTTAATTTGTACATCAAATTTTGATTTAGCTTTAGTCATAGTCTTTTGACAGAAATGCAATTTTAGTTTTAGTTATCTGAATTGTTTTAGTTTTAGTTGACTAAAATAGTGTTAATTTCATGGCCGAAAATATTTTCGGCCATATAATTAACACTGATTTAAACATCTGTCAACATTAGTTTTACACAGCCCTGTACCATATCACAGCTCTGTCTGGCATGACAGAGCACAACAGTTCACTTAGGGCTCTTTCACACGGAGGTCCGTTCAGGTCCGCCTGTCAGTTTTTTAGGCGGACCTGAAACGGATCCTCCATGCACCCCTATGGAAGCACGGATGTCAGCGGAGACATGTCCGCTGACATCCGCTCCGCCAAAGTGTGACGGAGGAAAACCCTATTTTTCCTTCCGTCGGCGGAGCGGATAGGATGACAACGGACTCTATGGTCTGTCGTCATCCGATTCCCCATAGGGGAGAGCGGCGCTCTGACAGGGCTCAGCGGGGATCAACGGAGCGATCCCCGCTGAGCAAGCGGAGCTTCATGGGGCGGATCTTCACGGAACCGCCCCGTGTGAAAGGACCCTTTCAGGTCTTATCCCTCCCCCAGCCTGTGATTGAACAGTAAATGAGACGCAGTAGACTGATGAGCTCCTCTCTTTGTCACTCTGCCTAGCCACTTGCCGACCGCCTAACTGTTGCCATGCTTATTTCTATTACAAGGGATGTTTACATTCCTTGTAATAGGAAAAAAGGGTTTAAAAAAAAAAAAAAAGACGGACAGTGTAAAAGAAATAATAATAATAATAAATAAATAATAAAATTAAAAAATAAAATTAAAAGCACCCCATCCCTCCGAGCTCGCACGAAGAAGCAAATGCATACGTAAGTTGCGCCCGCATATGTAAACAGTGTTCAAACAACACATGTGGTATCGCCGCGATCGTTAGAGTGAGAGCAATAACTCTAGCACAGGACATCCTCTGTAACTCTAAACAGGTAACCTGTAAAAAATAATTAAAGCATCACCTATAGAGATTTTTAAATACCGCAGTTTGTCGCCATTCCATTTGCATGCACAGTTTTAAAGCATGACATGTTGTATATCTATTTACTCTGTGTAACATAATCTTTCACATTATACAAAAAAAATTGAGCTAACTTTACTGTTTCATTTTTTTTTTTTATTCAATAAAGTATGCAATGTGACATAAAATATTGCAACAACCACCATTTTATTCTCTAAGATCTCTGCTAAAATATATATATAATTAGAGTTGAGCGGACACCTGGATGTTCGGGTTCGACGGGTTCAGCCGAACTTCGGAAAAAAGTTCGAGTTCGGGACCGAACTTGACCCGAACTTGACCCCGAACGCGAACCCCATTGAAGTCAATGGGGACCCGAACTTCTGAGGACTATTTGCGCTTGTTTCCCGTGCTTAGAACTGTCCCTGCACAAAGTGTAATTTCTGAAGGAAAAAAAGTAATTTAAAACTCACTCGCGGCTATAATGAATTGTCGGCTCCCGGCAATACATAGAAAAATCATTGATAAAAAAAAAAAAGTGTGGGGGTTCCCCCAAATTCAATTACCAGGCCCTTCAGGTCTTTAAGGGGAACTCCACCCCAAATAAAAAAAAAAATGGCGTGGAGTTCCCCCAAAAATCCAGACCAGACCCTTTATCCGAGCACGCAACCTGGCAGGCCGCAGGAAAAGAGGGGGGATGAGAGAGCGGCCCCCCCCCTCCTGAACCGTACCAGGCCATATGCCCTCAACATGGAGAGGATGTCCCCATGTTGATGGGGACAAGGGCCTCATCCCCACAACCCTTGCCCGGTGGTTGTGGGGGTGTGCGGGCAGGGGGCTTATCGGAATCTGGAAGACCCCTTTAACAAAGGGGACCCCCAGATCCTGCCCCCCCCATGTGAATTGGTAATGGGGTACATTGTACCCCTACCATTTCACAAAGAAAGTGTAATTTTTTTTAAAAAAAATACACAGACACCGTTGGGAAAGTCCTTTATTAAAAAAATAAAAATAAATAAAAAACATTCCAGCGATGAAATCCAGTGTCCCACGGCGATCCGATGTCCAGCACTGTCCACACGAAACGTCATTGGCTGAGCCTGAGCGGACCTGATGGGGAACTTCCTCCGCAGTGTACTAAATGAATAGACCCGCCCCTTCTAAAGTTCCCCATCAGGTCCGCTCAGCCAATGACGTAGGTATAAGGCTGAGGACCTGATGCGGAACGTGAGAAGGGGCGGGTCTATTCATTTATTATACTGGAGGAAGTTCCCCATCAGGTCCGCTCATCCAATGACGTAGGTGGGGTCTGACATACGAGGGGGCGGACCTGATGGGGAACTTCCTCCACAGTGTAATACATGAATAGACCCGCCCCTTCTCACGTTCCGCATCAGGGGACCTGATGGGGAACTTTAGGAGGGGCGGGTCTATTCATTTATTAGTAATAAGTCAATTGTCCGGGACCCAAAAACCCAAAAGTTCGGTACGGACCCGAACTTTACAGTTCGGGTCCGCTCAACCCTTTTATAATATATATATATATATATATATATATATATATATATATATATATATATATATATATATATATATATATATATATATATATATATATAAAATGTTTGGGAGTTCTAGGTAATTTTCTAGCAAAAAATACAGATTTTTACTTGTAAACAACAAATGTCAGAAGAAGGCCTGGTCTTAAAGTGGTATGCTCCTTGTTAGCACATGGAAACTTCTTGTGCTGCTTCTCCTCCTCCCCAGTCTGAGCTTTGTTTTACATGCACTGTAAGAGGCTAATTACTAGTAGGGTGCCCACGTGTCCTGGATTGCCCGGGATTATCCCGTAATTGACATCTTTGTCTCTGGTCCCGGGCACCTTCATTCCAGGACAATACAGTGTCCCAGAATTGCCCCCTTGGCCGATCTGATGCCCCCTAAAAATTTCCGCCGCAATGCCGCTGTCCCTCACTGCCCACTGTACTAGTTCTGTCCGAGACCGCTTCATTTCACCCCCAGACGCTGCCTGGCTCACTGCCAAAACAACTGGTTGCTAGGCATGGCCCGACTGGCGTCTAACAACCAGTGACGTCACAACGAGGAGGAGAGATGAGCCCCAGCATTCCGATCAAGCCGGAGGAGGATTCCTCCTTGCACCTAAGCTCCGCCCCCAACTCCGTCCCCGACTTCTCCCCCAGACTCCGCCTCTTCCCTGGTGGCTGTTCCTGGAAGAAATGTAGGCAAAATGCTCCCTGCACTGCCCTGACTCTGAGTAGCTCATGGTCACTCTGCTCGCTCCCATACACTGCCCCCCCTTCAGTCGTGTTGTACATTATACTGCCCTCCACTACCACCCCCTCCCAACATACTTCCCTCCACTGCCACCCCTCCCAACATACTGCCCTCCACTGCCACCCCTCCCATCATACTGCCCTCCGCTGCCACCCCCTCCCATAATACTGCCCCCCTATCATTATACTGCCACCCCTACCACTTTACATTATACTGCCCCCTCCCATTATACTGCCCTCCACTACCCCCCTCCCATTATACTGCTCTCCACTGCTACCCATCCCATTTAAATTATACTACCCTCTTCTGCCCCCCCATTATACTGCCCTCCACTACCACCCCCTCTAATCATACTGCCCCCCTCCCATTATACTGTCCTCCACTGCCACCCCTCCTATTATACTGCCCTCTACTAACCCCCCATTATACTGCCCTCCAGTACCACCCCCTCCCATCATACTGCCCCCCTCCCATTATACTGCCCTCCACTAACCCCCCCCTCCCATCATACTGCCCCCCTCCCATTATACTGCTCTCCACTGCCACCCCTCCCATTATACTGCTCTCCACTGCCACCCCTCCCATTATACTGCCCTCCACTGCCACCCCTCCCATTTACATTATACTGCCCTCCACTACCCCCCTCCCATTATACTGCCATCCCTCCCAATTACATTATACTGCCCTCCACTACCCCCCCCATTATACTCTGCTACCTCCCATACACTGCCCCCCTCCAGTCATGCTGTACAGTCCCCCAATACTGCCCTCCACTACCCCAGCCCCTCCCATTATACTGCCCTCCACTGACACAGCTCATCCCGGAACCCTGCACTCTGTACACAGCTCATCCCAGAACCCTGCACTCTGTACACAGCTCATCCCAGAACCCTGCACTCTGTACACAGCTCATCCCAGAACCCTGCACTCTGTACACAGCTCATCCCAGAACCCTGCACTCTGTACACAGCTCATCCCAGCTCAGGAGAGAGTGGGAGAAGACCTCACCGCCGGCCAACCTGACCTAAGCAGCAGTGGGTGCAGCATCCCCCGGAGGAACTGCAGTAATTCAGGTACAGATAACATGGGGACATACACCACAGGCTGGACCGGGCTTATGTCAGGGCTGTGGCAGGGAGAGAGCAAGCAGTAGTGGAATAGGGCAGACATGAGGTGAGTGGTGTGCTCTGCTTTTCCTAACATTCACCTGGCATGGATTAATGGCCATCACTCCTCAGGACTCTCTGCAGGGGGCACTCTGGAGGTACTATCTGTGTGCCTCCAGAGTGCCCCCTTACTTCCTCCAGAGTGCTCCCTTACTCCCGCCCCTTACTTTCTCCAGAGTGCCCCTTAGTACAGTAGTACTAAGGGGGCACTCTGGAGGAGGAAGTAAGGGGCACTCCAGAGGATGTAATGAGGCACTAAGGGGGCACCCTGGAGGATGAAAGGGGGCTCTGACTAAGTTGGTACCGCCAGAGTGCCCCCTTTCATCCCCCCCTTACAACCTCCAGGGTGCCCCCTTAGTGCCTCCAGAGTGCCCCTTTACTTCCTCCAGAGTGCCCCCTTACATCCTTCGGAGTACCCCACCACCAAGGTGGTATAGCAGTGGCTGACAGACTATCAGAAGGTGGTATTGCACTCCTCTTCCTCCTCTCTCCACTAACTACCCCCGCCATACACTCCGCACTCCTCTCCTGTACATATTACCCACTGCCATACATTCCGCACTCATCTCCTGTATATATTTCCCACCTCCATACACTCCGCACTCCTCTCCTGTACATACTACTCACCACCATACACTCTGCATTCCCTATTTAACATTACCACATTCTGCACTATATAATAAAGGGATTTTTATAACAGCTTACCTGTAAAATCCTTTTCTTGGAGTACATCACGGGACACAGAGCGGCATAGTCATTACTAATGGGTTATATAGTTTACCTTCAGGTGCTGGCACTGGCAACTTCCAAACCGGAAGTACCCTCCCCTATATAAGCCCCTCCCATCCGGGAGCACCTCAGTTTTGTAGCAAAGCAATAAGTGTCCCAAAAAGAGGGGTGGGAGCTCTGTGTCCCGTGATGTACTCCAAGAAAAGGATTTTACAGGTAAGCTGTTATAAAAATCCCTTTTTCTTTTTCGTACATCACGGGACACAGAGCGGCATAGTCATTACTAATGGGACGTCCCAAAGCAATGCCAAATGAGGGGAGGGATACACTATACATAAGCTGGGCGCCATCAGGCATGAGGCTCTTTTGCGGCCTGCAACACACTGCGCCCAAAGGCGACATCCTCCTGACTTCTGACGTCTACCTGGTAGAATCTAGTAAACGTGTGTACTAAGGACCATGTTGTGGCCTTACAGACTTGAGCCAGGGAGGCTTGGTGATGCACTGCCCATGAAGTTCCAACTGCTCTTGTGGAGTGCGCCCTAACTTTGAACGGAGGCGGTCTCTTTCTCAAGCCATAGGCTTGTATTATGACCTGTCGAATTCACTTGGCTAAAGTAGATTTTTGATGCTGCCTGACCCTTTCTGGGGCCTTCTGGCAGAACAAACAAAGTATCCGTTCTACGAATCTGAGCAGTGGCTTTTAGATAAGCTTTAACTGCTCTTACTACATCCAAAGAATGCAATAACTTTTCCTCTACCGAACTAGGTTTGGGGAAAAAGGAAGGAAGAACCACATCTTGGTTCAAATGGAACCTCGATACCACCTTAGGAAGAAGGCTGGATGAGGACGTAATACTACTCTGTCCTTATGGACAACCAGATATGGCTCCTTACAGGACAAGGCGGCTAATTCCGATACTCTTTTAGCCGAACAAATGGCTACTAAGAAAATCAATTTCCTGGTGAAAAGAACCAAGGAAATGTGCCGCAATGGTTCAAATGGTTGTTTCTGTAGAACCGACAGAACCAGGTTTAAGTCCCATGGACATATGGGAATACTAACCGGATGGCTAATACGCATCACTCCTTGTATGAAAGCTTTGACTAATGAATGCAAAGCCAAGGGCCTTTGAAAAAATATTGACAAGGCCGTCTGACCCTTGATAGTACTCAAGGCAAGCTTCCTATGTACAGCCCACTGTAGGAAGTCCAGAATCCTACCTATTACGTACTTACGTGGATGCCATTTCTTGGCCTTACACCACGTGATGTACGCCTTCTAGATCCTCTAATAGATCTGCCTGGATACCGGCTTCCTGGCATTGATCATGGTAGATACCACAGGATTAGAGAGCCCTCTCTTTTTTAGAATGTGGGCTTCAATAGCCAGGCCGTCAAACCTAGAGCTGGTAAGGAAGGGTAGTATATCGGTCCTTGCGAAAGCAGGTCCGGACGATGTGGGAGGGTCCAAGGACTTCCCACTGACATTTTTACAATCTCCGCGTACCATACCCTTCGGGGCCACGCTGGAGCCACCAGAATCACTGGTTTCTTTTCTACCCTGATTCTGCGGATTAATCGCGGTGGGAATGCATATATCAGCTTGAACTGATCCCAAGGGAACGCGAGGGCATCCAAACCGCAAGCTAGGGGATCCTTTGTGCGAGACACAAATCTGTCCACCTTTGCGTTGAATCTGGATGCTAGCAGATCTACATCCGGTGTTCCCCACCGCTGGCATATTGCCTGGAAAACCTCAGGGTGAAGAGACCATTCCCCGGGCATAATTGCTGGCGACCTAAAAAGTCCGCTCTCCAATTTTCCACTCCTGGGGTGAAAACCGCGGATATGGCTGTGACATATCTTTCTGCCCATTCCAGGATGCAATTCGCTTCCCTCTGGGCTGCACGACTCCTGGTGCCACCCTGGTGATTGATATATGCCACTGCTGTGGCATTGTCTGATTGAATTCTGACAGGTGACCCTTGGAGTTTGGATGTCCATGCTACTAGGGCATACCGGGCTGCTCGTATCTCTAAGAGATTGGTGGGCAGGGCCTTCTCTGCTTCTGACCACTTGCCCTGGAGAGACCATTGCTCCAGTACTGCCCCCCAGCCTATGAGGCTGGCATCTGTAGTGACCACCTTCCAAGAAACCGGACTGAAGGGTTTCCCTTTTTCCAGATTCTGGGGCACCAACCACCAATGGAGGCTCTTGCGAACGGAAGGGGACAGGGACATTGGTAAGTCTAAAGCCTGAACTTTTTTGTTCCAGGCTGACAGTATGGCCCTCTGCAAGTTCCTTGATTGGAATTGACCGTAGGGTACTGCTTCGAATGAAGCCACCATTTTTCCCAGCAGCCTCATACACAGGCGTATGGATGGTTTTCCTTTTTTGTACCCACTAAGTGGGTCAAATCTTTCAAAGACGACACCTTCTCTGGAGGTAAGAAAATCTTTCTCTGATTTGAATCCAGTCTTGGCCCCCAAGTATTCCAGACTTTTGACTGGTTTTAGGGCTGACTTGTCTCGGTTGATAATGCCAACCGTGAGATTCCAGATACTTGATTATCTTGTGAACGACCACTTCTAGTTTTTTTCACTGAGTGGTCTATCAGCAACAAGTCGTCTAGATATGCCATTATCGTTACACCTTGTGTTCCTAGTTTGGCCAATCGTAGGGCCAGAATTTTTGTGAACACTCGTGGTGCTGTGGCCAGACCGAAAGGTAAGGCTCTGAACTGAAAATGGTGCCCTTCTACTGCAAAGCGTAGAAATTTCTGGTGGGCCGGACAGATGGGAATATGCAAATAAGCATCCCTTATGTCGATCGAGGCTAACCATTCCTGCCCTTGTAGGGCGGTGGCCACCGATCGGATCAACTCCATCCGAAAAAGTCCTGATATGTAGGAACTTGTTTAGCCCTTTTATATTTAATATGGGCCTCACGTCCCCATTTGGTTTGGGGACTGTGACAAGGTTCGAGTAAAACCCGAACCCGCTTTCTTCCAAGGGAACCTTCATGATTACCCTTGGAGCAATAGTTGTTCTAGTGCCAGAAGGAGGGATCCACTCTTCTGGGGATCGCTTGGCACGTTTGACCTTATAAAATGGGCAGGAGGAATGTCTTTTAACTCCAGCCTGTATCCCAGACTTACTGTGGAGATCACCCATCTGTCTCTGATGGTGTTCCGCCAGGTCTCTGTGAACAACTGAAGTCTTCCCCTCACCCGATTGAGTGGGGGCAACCCTTCATGACTTGGGGGAAGGTTTTGTACCTCTCTTGACCCAGGGTTTCTTGTTACCCTGTGATTGTCCCTGATTTCTGCCCCCTGGATTTGACCGCGGAGGCCGTCGGAACTGTTTCGCAGCCGATGTGCCAGGGACTGGAGAAGTAGGCCTCTTAAAAGAAGGACTTCTACCCTTATTCTTAACCGGCAAGAGTGTACTTTTACCGGCAGAAGTTTTCTGGATATATTTGTCCAGATCTTCTCCAGATAAGCGTTCTCCATGAAATGGGAAGCTAATCAGCAATTTCTTACAGGGAGCTTCAGCAGACCAGTTTTTGAGCCATAGAAGCCTACGCATATGTCTACAGACAGCGTAAAGCGGGATGCCTGTTGGATTGTATCCTTTATGGCTTCCACCGCAACACAAGGCTCTAGGTAGGTCAGCTAGGGCAAGAGCCTGCTGATCTGGTAAGTCCCTTAAGACTTGTTTCAACTGATCTTTCATTGCTTGGCAGACTCCAATCGCTGCTACTGCAGGTTGTGTCACCATGCTTGCTGTAGAGAAAGCAGATTTTAGTAAAGACTCCAATTTTTTATCTATTGGGTCTTTGAACAATTGGAACATTATCTACTGGACATGTCAGTGATTTATTTACACAAGAGATGGCTGTGTCCACTGTAGGGACCCTCCATTTTTTATGAACTTATCCTCCATGGGATAGATCACTGGAAATCTCTTGGGGGGAGTAAATATTTTATCAGGATGCTCCCAATCCTGGTAAATAAGCCCTTCCAATAAAGGGTGGATTGGGAAGGAACAGACAGCCTGGGGAGCTTTCAGCGACCCCAGCGAGGAAACCGTAGTGGTTGATGGTTCCGCCAGAGGCATTTTAAATGCTGATCGGACCATGTTAGTCAGAGACTGAACCCATAATCTTTCAGCCTGAGATGCTGAGAAAGGTTCTTCCACTGTTGATTCCTCTATAACTGAATCAACCTCATCCTGATCCCCTTCAGGTAGGTCGATCTCTGTGTGGGGCTGTTCCTCCACTAACAGGCACTCTGAAGGAGGAGACGGAGATCGGACGCGCTTTCCCTGTGACAGGGAAGCAGCGATCAATGCTGTTAATCTCTCTTCCAATCCTCCCAGAGTTGAGGATAAAACCTCCCCTGTTATATATATATACAGGAGCAGGTGGACTGGGGACAGCCGCAGCACCAGGCACTCCTGCGGGGTTCCTACGGCTACTGACCTCTGAATTTTCAGGGGAGATTGGTGCAGTACAAGCATGCCCAATATCCTCAGAGCCCGATGGAGACCCCTTTGGCTTCCTGGAAGACTTATTTCCGGAGCGTCTGGACGACATATCCTTTAAGCACAAAGCTGAGGTATTCCCGTCGTCATACACCAATTTTGCTGGTAATAGTCTAACACAGTTGCTGCTATATACCAGCTGGTGTCCACTAAAGTGCCTTTCTATGGGGATGCCTGCATCAACCGCCTCTGTGTGCCACCGTTTTGTTGCTAGCTCTGTTTGCATCCAGCTGACACTTGTACTGTGTATTTTATACATGCTGGGACGCCTGCACATGCGCAGAAGCGCTGCGGCGCGCATCGAGCGTCATCCACCCGCCCCGCCCCTTTTTTTCCATAGGAGGCGCGTGCACGTGCCCGCGCGCGCGCCCGTGCGCCATTGGCGCCCTTTTCGAAATCAAACAGGGACTAGGAGCCAGGGCCCTTTTTGCCGGAGGGCCTGTGCGGTGGATGAGCGCAGCAACAGGGCAGAGGACGTGGATTCCCACAGAGAAACTTACCAACTGCCTGGATCTTTTGACTTGAGAAAACCAAAGATCCACATGACAAGAAAAATGGACCACAGCGGCCTCTAGTGGTTTAACACAGGTACCGCGGTCCTCTTCTTCTTTTTTTTTTTTTTTCTTGACTACTATTACAATTTTACATTTTCCAGTAGTTATAGGCATACACAGATATTAGCGGGAATACCGTTAGGTAACAGACAGACAAATTAGGCTTGGGGGTCCCCCAATAGAACCAAGTTCCTGGGGGCCCCCACTTACCTGTTCCCCGCCGCAGGACTCTGTTTGGTCCACAGAAGCCCAAACTTCACCTATCACGGCAGGCATTGTAATTAAACCTTCAGGGACCGGGTTCCCAAGGATTCCACTCCCCTGGACCTGTATAGCACCCTGCACAGAAAACATCTTGGTCGTGGGTATGACCAGAGCTCTGGATCCCAGGGTCCAGCCCTCCTAAGAGAGGCATTACAGGCAAAACCTTGCTCTTCTGTTGCAAGGCCCGGGTACCGACCGTTTAGCTATGAAGCTTTTTTGGTGGGATCCGGAACAGCTTACTAAGGCCCGTAAAAGAACCTGTACGCAAGCCCAGGAAAACACATGTTACTCTTTGGCCAACACCTTAGACACTGGCAAAAAACTGAGGTGCTCCCGGATGGGAGGGGCTTATATAGGGGAGGGTACTTCCGGTTTGGAAGGTGCCAGCACCTGAAGGTAAACTATATAACCCATTAGTAATGACTATGCCGCTCTGTGTCCCGTGATGTACGAAAAAGAAAGGGTGACCAGACATCCCCGGATTGAGGACACTATCCCCGGACCAAGTCTGTCCCCAGTTTTGTCCCCAGATTGGATTTGAACAGGGGCTGGGGCAATTTTAAACACAGTCAGTGCAGAATAAAAAAAAAAAAATTCTGAATTAAACCCCTGCACCGCCGCTCCTACTAGCTTAGGGGGGTGTATTTTTTTCCATTATCTGTGCCCCTTTCTGATGATCATGTGCTGGTCGGAGCAGAGGGAATATTTCTTCAGTTTCGGGTGCATGCCCATTTAGCTCCGCTCCCATGTTCTTCTGGCTTGGCTCAAGTCCCGACCAGCCGCCTGCCTGCTTATCTCCTTGCATTCCCTGGTGGAGTGATCTTTCTCCGCACCCCACCCAGTAGTATCCGGGGCCCGGAGAGTAAGACTTGACAGGCTGTGAGGCGGATGGCAACGGGCAGAGAGTCGCTGATTGCCGCCATTACTAGTAAAAAAAAATATGTCCCCCGGATTTCATTTGAAAAATCTGGTCACCTTACTATATAAGTAATCTCAGACTCTCTTTAACACCCCCTTTAAGCCAATATTTTGCGCAATTTAAGACCTGTCCACTGTTCACCACGACGAGCTTTGCGCGCCATATTGTTGTTGATGCCTAGGGCCCACTTTTGTCCCTGAATGGCAGTTTAGAAATGTGGTCACCCTAATTACTAGTCAAATGTAATTTAAAAAATTAAACTCATGGTGCATACAGATCAGCATTAATTTTTCTTTTATATCTGCATGGAGTTCAACTTTAAGGCCCCTTTCATGCTGGGGCGGTTTGCAGGCGCTATTTTGCTAAAAATAGCGCCTGCAAACCGAGCCTAAACAGCGGCTCCTTTCTCTCCAATGTGAAAGCCCCGAGGGCTTTCACACTGGAGCGGTGCGCTAACAGGACTTAAAAAAAAGTCCTGCTAGCCGCATCTTTGGAGCGGTGAGAGGAGCGGTGTGTTTACCGCTCCTACATCGCTCCTTCCCATTGAAATGAATGGGATACCGCGGTAATACCGCCCGCAAACCGCAGCTGTAGCCGCGGTTTGCGGGTGATTTTAACCCTTTTCGGCCACTAGCGGGGGTTAAAACCGCACCGCTAGTGGCCGAATACCTCTGCAATCCCGACGGTATAGCGCCGCTAAAAATAGCGGCGCTATACCGCCACCGCCCCAGTGTGAAACCGGCCTAAATGCCACATTTCTCCATTTGACTAGTGTGTACCTTTTAGCCATCCAAGCACAAAGAATAACAAAGCTGAACTTCCTGTTTTCATTATGACATATATTGACTTAGAAAAGAAAAATGAATCTGCGGCCAAGAGTGAAGAGACTGAATGGGCAGAAATAAATGTAATGTTTTCATTTCCTGTCTGCAGAGTGAGCAAAAGAAAGAATTCAATATGCTGCTGGAGAAGATTTCAAGGGGAGCCATCGAAGTGATGAGTACATTTGCTAATGTTGTGTTACTTGAGACTGCGTCATGGGTAAATGTCACACTGGGCCTGTGTGTAATAATGTAACTGATCATCATCGTCTAGTGAGGTAAAGGATTCTCAAAAGGTCATAGCAGAAATATGGGTAAAGTGGAAGAAAAGCCTAACGATACCTATTCCCCTCCACCTGCCTATCTTGCATAAAAAAGATACTTACCTTTTTTCATCTGCTCTGGTCCAGTCACATGACCCCGCAGGTCTGTGTAAGCCATAGCTCCCAACTGTTCCTGATTTTGAGGGACTGTCCCTGATTTGGAGCAATGTCCCTCTTTCCTCCTCATTTGTCCCTCATTTTAGTCTGATCTATATAGTTGTATATAAAATACACTTTTTATGTTTCAAAAAGTGTTTCCCAGTGCTAAACCTTTCATCCAAATTCTAAATTGTTGCATTTGTAAATTTTAAAAGCCAATATACAGGTATAGTAGTGGTAAAAAAAGCCCATGTAGATTTAATTATCTTTTTTTTGTTTGTTAAAAAACCATGGTATAGGTTTAGGAGGTGGTCATCTGCTGTGCAGACATGGTACAGTCGATGTCAGAGGCTTTGCATACATGGTATAGGAGGTGGTCATAGGCTGTGCGGACATGGTATAGGGGAGTAACAGGGGGTGGTCAGAGGCTGCGGGGGGGTCCATTCTTACCCGGCTATGATGTGGAGAGGCGCACACCACCACCGAGACAAGTGGCTTACATTTAAAAATGATGCCACAAGGTTTCATTACGTCACTGCGCATGCGCCCGCCTGCCCAAAAATGGCTAAGCGTGTGCAGGCTTTCCCGAGCCCAGCTAGCTTTGGTACAGTGCATGCACAGTTGACATGTCGGCCCGCAGCCATGTTTTTTATGGGCGCCGCTGCCCGTAACGGGCATTTGCATACAAAAAGTGTAGAGGGGAGCCACACGGACCCCCTTAGGCATGGGGCCGGGTTGCAATGGCGACCCCTGTAGTTATGCCCCTGACAGGCCTTATATAATAAAAACAGTTTGCGTAGAGCTCTATAAACTAAAGGGAGACAGTACAGTTACAATACAATTCGAGACAAGATGGTAAAGCTGACCATAGACGCTTAGTTCATCTGACCACCTTAAATGCACCTTGAAGAGTCTGAGACCACATGGAAAAGGGTGTTATGGTCAGATGAGACTAAAATTTTATTTTTTGGCTTCAACACTAAATGATATGTCTGGTGGAAATCCAATACAGCTCACCATCCAAATAACACCATTCCTGCAGTAAAGCATGGAGGGGGTAATATCCTGTTATGGGGTGTTTCTCTGCAGCAGGGACTGGAGCACTTGTCAGGATAGAAGAAAAATTAATGGGGAAAAATACCATCAAATTCTTGAGGAAAATCTGCTGCCCTCTGCCAGAAAGTTGTCAATGGAAAGAAGGTTTACCTTTCAACACGACATTGACCCAAAGCACACAGCAAAAATGACCACACAGTGGTTGAAGGAGAAAGAGGTGAATGTCCTTGCATTGCTTAGTCAGAGCCCAAACTTAAACCCCATTGAAAATCTGTGGAATGGCTTGAAGACTGCAGTCCACAAACTGTCATCAAATTTAACTGAACTTTCAGCAGTCTACAAAGAGGAGTGGGAAAATATTGCAAAGTCTAGATGTGCAAAGTTAGTAGAAACATATTCCAACAGACTAAAGGCTGTAATTAAAGCAAAATGTGGTTCAACAAAATACTGACACAAGGGTGTTGATCCTTTTTCCAACTCTGTGATTCTGTTTTTGATTATTATTTTTTTTCTGACATGTTGGTGTTATATCTTTCACTTGGATGTTATAAGTTGCACTAGTAAATACAGCTGGATAAAACAAAAACTGTGTCTCTCTTCATTTTTGTCTGCAAAGCAACAAAATGTGATTATTTGAAGGGGCGGTGATTCTTTTCTATACCCACTTTAGGAGGGAGGGGATGGAGAGACTCAGCTGTCAGGCCGCATTTACATTTCCGCGTAGCCGGGACTCGTGTTTCTGTAGTGTTTTTTGTTGGGCATTTTGGAGCATTTCCACTTGCCATGCATAGGGCAGCTCATTCATTTTTATTGGGCGGCCCTACACGTGACACACATCCCAAAGAAGCTCCATTTTTATTTTTTTTAGGGCGAAGCATGGAGCGTTTTTTTACCATACTTTTTGGTAGACATGTGTAAAACGAAAACGTTTGTTTCCTTTTGATTCGTTATTTAACTAATTTTGGTTTAGTTAGATTTGTTAAATTCATTTAATTTGTTTTCAGAATTAGTTTACTTTAGTTTCATTTATTCATATTCGATTTTCTGAATTTGACTGCATTCAAAAACATTTCAACTGAATCTGTGAGTGAGATGTTTTGGTGTGTGCTAGTACACACTGAGACAGATGTTGATGGGACACTAGTCGTACAGATGTTTTTGCACACTGGAACATGCCTGCTGTGACAGCTGCTTGGTTGGACTGGTAAGCTTTGACAAATGTTGTGTAGTGGGGTGCTAAATTTAGGGGAAGTGTTTGGGTGGTAGCTATGCCCAAACACCCTAATTTTTCAGGGTTTTGCAACCATTTTATCCGCAGGGAGAGTATTGGTGTACAGTTCACTGTGGCCTACAGGTGGCGCTGCCATAGTAGGCTAGGGTTGAACCACTAATACAGGGCTGTGCCTTTTGTGTCCCCTCTCGGCAAACGTACAGTAGGGCGGGGTTAACCTGCTGTGCATGCTGGGAAAGGATATAAAAGGGGCAGACGCTGCCTGTTCGGGGTTCAGTCGGTGGGGTCCTACCCCAGGGTTCTTGTTCCGGTCCGTCCAGGGCACCTTAGGCCCAGGGGCGGGTGTTCTCTGTTCCGGCCTGCCCGGGCACCTTCAGCCCGGGGCAGGGTGTTCTGTCTGCGGGGGTCGTACCCCGGGAGTCGTGTTCCTGTTCCATCCTGGGCACCTTTAGTCCCAGGGTGAGGTACTACTCTGCTGTTCCTGTCCGTCCTGGGTGCGTGGACTTGGGAATTGCAGCAAAGGCCTGGGCCCAGCACCTTTGGCTGGAGCCCATCGGGGATCGAGGTATCTCAGGGTGCCGCCTTGCGAGGGGACCCATATCTGAGTAGAGGAGGCCGGGTGAGGAACCGTTCCAAAGGACTGAAGCTGTAGTCACGGTGAAGGAAAGGGTCCCGGTAACTCTCCAGAGGGATGTCTTTTCCCTAGGCCAAGGCAAAGTTCATCAGGTCTGTGATAGAGGCCTTGAGTAAAGCGTGAGTGTCATTTGGCTGCTAGTCTTGTCCTAAGTAGACTATCCATTTGAGGTTGAGTCTGTTCAAGAAGCTGAACAGTGAAGTGACTGAGATTGTGCCTGGATCTCTCCCCACACCTTGTGCTGTCCTTTTTTTCTTGCTCCAACCTTTTTTCCCTATCAAGAGACTGTTATTTGCTGAGAGAAGAAATAAACTCTCTGTTGGAGTTACGGCAAGTGTGGACATTCTATTTACTGGGGGAAACAAGTACTCAAATCTGTTATCCACAGAGGTGAGAAAACATTTTTTGGCTCGACTGTGAAATGACCCACCAACAACACCGCTCAACCTCTTAATACAGGAGGGTACGGGCTTGTGGCATGGTGTGCCCCTTCTTCCTGCGAAGAGCCGAAGAAAAAGGCAGGTAAAAGGGGGTCTGTGTGCTACAGTTGATTGGACACACACACTACTACTACTACTACTACTACTACGGATGTTTTTTGGGCACAGGTACACTGTGAGAAATATTGATGGGGCACTAGTGGTACACCTGACCTAGAGACAACATTTTTAGAAAGGAAGAATGACCATTTTTTTTCATCAGCAGGAATATGATATTTCTATGTTGTACCTATTTCTATGTTTTCATATTCAATTTGATCTGAATGAATAACAATTTGAATATTGGATTGTTATTTCTGTCAGCTCAGGTAGCCCTTGTACAATGCACATATATGTTTAAGCACCTGAATACTGGACAATTCTTTCCTGCCCGGGCCATTTTTCAGCTATCACATAGGATGTTGCTGGGACACTAGTATTACAGAGGTTTTGTGCAATGGTGCACTGTGACTGTTGTTTTGGTGTGCGCTGGTACACTGAGACAGATGTTGATGGGACACTGGGACAGATGTTTTTGTACAGTAGTAGTAGTGTATTAAATTATATTCTTTTGTATTTTTTTTTTCAATTTGAATTTATTATATATGTAATTTATTTCAGAAGAGGGTTATATTCTTTTTTATTATATTGTATTTTATTATTTTATTTTCTATTTTATTCCATTCTTTTATTTTCTATTCCATTTTGTTCAGAGTAAGAGGAAAAGGGAGAACAGAGGGTAAGAAGAAAAAGAGGGGGAAGAGAGAGAAAAAAGGGGGGGGGGCATCTCTGTCCCAGAGGCTCACTATGGGTATAGTAACACGTTGTATTACTATGAAACACATAGGTGATTGTGCTAATGGAAAAAAGTCTAGAAAGGGCTGCCAGGTACGTAGAAGTTTGTTGTGTGTATCAGTTAATATCACTGTCAGTTTCTTATTCACCAGGGTACTGTGCACACACTCCTGTTTTCAATACTACAACTTTGCTCCACTTGGGCTGTTATGTGATCGGCTCCTGCACCCTATGCCAAATGAGCGATCGATGCAAGAAGAAGGTAAGGTACAAAATGAAGAAGACCCTGGCTGTGTATTCAGTGAGAATGGTGTTCATTGACATTGATTGTATGTGAGTACAGAAGTGGGCAGGAGCAATCTCCTGGAGAGGGAGGGCAGGTACAAGGTGTGTGTTTAATGAGGTCAGCGGGTGAAATTCTTCCTTGTAATATATTTTTTGTACCAAATTCCAGGACGGGTAAGGCCGGGTTCACACTCGTACGACACAACAGTCGTACTACTTTGAATCCGACTTTGCCCTGCGACTTGAAGTCCGACATGCGCCCGACTTCAATGAACAGGGATTCGACTTTGATCCCGACAGTGACTGCACTTCCAAATGCACTTTCAGTGCAATTTCAAGTGCACTTTACACTTGTAGTTTGCACTTGTAGTGCAAAGTGGATTTGCTTTTCGAAAATAACCCCCAAGGTGAACCTTTTAGTCAGAGCAGTGACACTCCTTACCCCCTCCTACAATGTGAAGGCAGTTTGAAACCCCAGAGGCAGTAAGTGATCATTGAAAAAAAGTAAACATATTGCTTTTTTAATCTAGTGCTTTAGGCACAGTCAGTATTGAATTAAATACTTATTTCTCAACCATAGTCCAAAAATAGATATAACATAGTGGTTTAAAATGTATAAACATAGGGGAAATGTTAATGTAGCGGGCAGTTCCTCCCCTCTCCCCATCCCCTCTATTAAAGTTCTGCTCGCAATGTCTCTGGTCTAGGGGTATGATAGGGGAGGGAGAGGGTGCGCTACGCCTGGCTTCCACCACAGGTGTATAAGTGGTATCAGCAATGCCTTTCTTTACCTTCGGGCCTGTGTTGTGCATCGGATCCTCCCTCCAAGAGTCTCAGAGAACCTCGTCTGCCAGGAACTGAGCCCCACACCGTTAAAGTCCAACACTCCTTTATTTAGCACATAACATGGACTCCCTTGGCTATAGAACAGAACAGGAGGTGTGAATGTGTATATAGGCCCAGACACAAGTTCGATCCTCCACTCTCCTCCAAAGAGTAGGTTATGGTCTCCGCACGAGGGAAATTCACCTTCCGGACGGTCTCCGACAAGAGACTCACCCGTCACCGGCAATATGCTGCACCGGGTCTTCGGATGAGGAGCTCTTCCCGGTCCATTACGCCCACCTCGGATTCAGGCATCCATCTCCGGAGTACCTTAGGATCCTTCCCTCGCGGAACTCAGTGTTGGGCACTGAGCTCCGGACCGCCGTCCGAGTACCTCACCCCAGGCTAAAGGTGTCAGAGGTGGAACACGATCTCCGGTGGTCCTCTAGGCCTAGTCCGCCTAGAGGACGAGCACGAACTCCGTCCGCAGGCTAAAGGTGCCAGGGACCAACAACCCCGTGACCAAGATGGCCACCCCTTTTATCCCCTCTCCCAGCAAGCACGGCGGGTTCCCCGCCCCACCATACCGCTGCCAAGAGAGGACAAAAAGTAAGCTCAGCACGCTGCGGTATCCGTCCGTCGGCCCATGGTGACAGCGCCACCCAGTGGACCGCCAGAGACACACCACTGGTGCCACCGAAAAATTCAAAAATTACTGCGGGAAAGTAAGTACCCGCTACATTAACAATAACCCCAAATCTTTATAATTTCCCTTTAAGACCAGACTGAAATGTAAAACCACTCAGCAGGTGGCCTGTTTATCCTGAATCACTGTAAATGCAAAATGTTCTTGTCTGACGGACACTTTCCATGCAAAATAGGAGGACACGGGCCTGGGTGGATGGAGATAGTGAGACATTTGGTCCCTTCATCCCTGTCTGATGCTTTGTATTTCTGAATGGCTCTCAGTATTCCACTTCTCATTTTCTAATTTTCAGCAGTTGTTTCTTCTTAGACTGCAAGCACTTTTAAGCCTGGTACACATGATCGGATTTTCCGCAGACAAAGCGTAGGACTTTTGTCCGAAGGGCATTGGCCGTGAACTTGTCTTGCATTCAAACGGCAAAGAATTGTCGTCCAACAAGCACGAAACTTTGTGGTTTTTCAGCTCTTTAGCGCCACCCTTTGGGCAACTTCTGCTAATGTTGTCTTATGCCGCATACACACGATCGTCATTCACGGCGGTGAAAACACCGCCGTGAATCACGACAGGAAAAACGAGGGAACGGCTTGTTCCCCCACACACGGCCGTTTTTCCCGTCATTTTTTCTCTTGGCGAGAAAAACGACCGTGTGTAGGCTCCGCGGCAGTGTTTCCCTATGGGAAAACTGCCGCGGAAAAAAATGACAGGAATCACGACGAGAAAAATTAGAGCATGTTCTAATTTTTCTCGTCGCGATTAATGACGTTTTTCCCGTCGGGAAAACGGCAAAAAGCCCACAGGCGATCGTTTTTCTCGTCCAAAGGAAAAAATTTCATTTTTCCCGACGGGAAAAATGATCGTGTGTACGCGGCATTATGGTTAGCATTGCTTCCCGAGCATGCCTGTTTGTGCTTTGGATTTTTTCCCGACTGACTTGTGTACACACGATCGGATAATCCGACATCACACATTTGTTGTCGGAAAATTTGAAACCATGCTATCCCACATTTGTTGTTGGAAAATCCGACAACAATTGTCCGATGGAGCATAGAAACGGTCGGATTTTCCGACAAAACCATGCCATCACACAATTCCCGTCGGAAAATTTGATTGTGCGTATGGGCGTTTACTTGGGAGGTTTTGTAAAATCCTCATAAGATCACTTAGGATAGAATAACTGCCAGAGAATGTGAAGATGAATGCAAAATATTTCTAAAGCCATTTTGAGTTTTAGTGGGGCACATTTATTTCTATATACTGTGTGTGTGTGTGTGTGTGTGTGTGTGTGTGTGTATATATATATATATATATATATATATATATATATATATATATATATATTAGGGCTGTGGAAATTAACTATTAATTCCTCAATTAATCGATTAATGTTTTTGATCGACCAAAATTCTTTTGATGGGTACTCACCTCTCCGCCGGATTCCGGGTCTTCAGGGAGTTCTGTCGGAGATCCGGTGACGTCACGGACACCGGCGGGGCTTGCCGTGTCCATCTGAAGGGCTCCTTTGCTGTGCCTTCATATCTGCATGCCGGCGGGACCTTACTATCTGCCACACGCAAGGGCTGTTACACTTCCCTCTATCAACCTGGGATTCTACAGCCATCCACTGGGAGTTGTGATAGTTCCCTTCAGGGGACATCTACATGCCGACGGACTGATGTTAACCCCTCCTCATCTGGATTCAGCAGTGGTATCGTTGTACACATTTTTATACCAGTATCATACTTAGCTACAAGTTTTTATGACTGCTTTTGCTGCCGTTTTGTATTACTTGCACTATTTTTACAGTTTATGTAGCTACATCGATTTTATCTCCAGTGCAATATTTATTTTGTTACCTACTTGAAGACTATAAAAGTTTTAACGCTATTCCCATCGAGCACTGCCTTTGTGTGTTTTTTGTATCCTGCTATCCATTTTTCCAGTGGTTGGGAGCTGCACTGGGAATCGGCCTGCAAGGAGATCAGCTAAAAGTAGTTGGATCTGTATGTGCGTTATAAGTAATCAAAATTAGTAGATTAATCGATTTTAAAAAAAATCGATTAATCGAACACGAAAATTTTAATCAGTAACAGCTCTAATAAATATATATACCGTATATTATAGTGTACACAAAGGTGTGCACAGCCTATTGCATTAGGGTGTGCACTAGGGTTGCCACCTTTTCTTCAAGCCAAACCCGAACACTTTAGCGGCCTGGGACACCTTTGGCTACCCTAAGGAGAGTAGTAATGCTGTGCGCATAGTGTGCTGCAGCAAACAGTGGGTGTGGCCAAATTGCTCTTGCTGACGTCATCACCCTGTCCTCCAGTAAAGTTGAACCTGCCCCCAGACAGCTACCCGCAGCTCCCGGACAGCATCAGATTTGTGTGTGACTATGATAGCTACTTGGGGAGGCACAGTCCAGTATGAATAATGTGTCCGGGTTTCAGTCCGCCTGAAACCCGGACACATGATTCAAAAGCAGGACTGTCCGGGTGAATCCCAAACAAGTGGCAACCCTTGTGTGCACCCCAAAGCTCAAACACATATGTGTGTGCATGTGTATATATACTGACAGTATCCATAGAGCAGTGGACAGCATCAGTAGGGCAGAGATTGGTGTCAGCAGGGCAGTGGACGGTGTCTGTAGTTTTTTTTTATTTTTCATTATTTTTTACAGTTTTTTTTTTTTTTTTTTTTTTTTTTACAATATTTTAAGGAGCCTTGTTACAGGGCTTTGGTGAAATATCAGGTGAAAGGGGTCTAAAGGCGTCAGCATACCAAAACATTTTGGACAATTTCATTCTCCCAACTTTGTGGGAACAGTTTGGTTATTCCAAAATGACTGCACACTCGTGCACAAAGCAAGATCCATAAGAACATGGAGGAGCGAGTTTTGGGTGGAGGAACTTGACTGGCCTGCACAGAGTCCTGACCTCAACCTGATAGAACACCTTTGGGATTAATTGGAGCGGAGAATGCGAGTCAGGCCTTCTTGTCTAACATCAGTGCCTGACCTCACAAATGCGCTTCTGGAAGAATGGTCAAACATTCCAATAGACACACTCCTAAACCTTGTGGACATCCTTCCCAGAAGAGTTGAAGCTGTTATAGCTACAAAGGGTGAGCCAACTCAATATTGAACCCTACAGGCTAAGACTGGGATGTCATTAAAGTTCATGTGCGTGTAAAGGCAGGTGTCCCAATACTTTTGGTAACATAGTGTATACATAGCTCCTAACTGTCCCTGATTTGGAACAACGTCCCTCTGTCACTCTTTCCTCCTCATTTGTCTCTTTTTAAACTGATCTATATAATTGTATATAAAATGCACTTTTTATCTTTGAAAAGGTGTTTTCCAGTGCTAAACCTTTCATTATTTTTAAATTGCTGCATTTGTAATTTTCAAAAACCAATATAAAGTAAAAGTAATGCTAATAAAAAGCACTTGTGGATTTAACCAATCTTTTTTTTTTTTTTGTATAATTCTTCTTTAACCACTTCAGCCCTGGAAGCATTTGTCCCCTTAATGACCAGGCCATTTTTTGCAATACGGCACTGCGTTACTTCAGCTGACAATTGCGTGGTCGTGCGACGCTGTACCAAATAAATTACATAATTTCTTTTGGCGGTATTTGATCACCTGTTTTTTTTATTTTTTGTGCTATAAACAAAAAATACTGACAATTGTGAAAAAAAAAAACAATATATCTGGGGATAGATTCATGGCTTTTTATTTTTTTTATGTTTCAATATTTTTATTAGTTTGTGTCATACAAAAAGTGTAAAATATACATCAATACATTGTACAGTCAAATTACAGCCTCTGGTATTCAAATCGCTAAGATCATAACGCCCAGGGGTCCATGTTATAGTACCCAAAAAAAAAGACAAAAAAAAAAAAAAAAAAAAATCTGCTGAAGAATCTCCAGCATGGGCTGGAGCATAATTGCACTTTTGGGTAGCTTACAGGAAACTACTGCGCCCCTGAAACCCCAACTCCTCCCGACATCCCAGGTTTCAACTGATGAACTACCCGCCTGGAAGAGCCGTCCCCCCATCTGCTTGTCGGGGGGGTTCAACTCCTCAGCCTGCGCGGGCAACTCTTAGTGCAGTTCAGACCGACAACGATTCTATTAATAACTTATAAACCGGTGAAAGCAGGGAGTCGTACAGACCTCTAAGGCCTGGAGCTGACTCCAAAAATAACAATCAATAAGAAATTGGAAGCAAGGAATAGGGGGGAAGGAAACAAAGCAAGAAAAGAATAGTTGAGAGGAGGGAAAAGGGGGAGGAAGGGAAAGGAAGGGAAGGAGCCCCAATCAAGCACCCCGACACCCCTAGAGAAAAATCAATGTTAAGCTGTAGGTATCCTGGGGTCACTAGTAAGGTAATGAAGCCATGGGTCCCACACTTTATGAAAGAGCTTCATTTTGTCTTGAGCCAATGCCGTCAACCATTCGTTCAGCATCAACCAAGACAATTTACCTTTAAACTGATCAAATGGCAGAGCCGCCGATCTCCAGTTCCTAGCGATGGTTATCTTTGCTGAAATGAATATAAATGTCAAGAGTCGCCTGCAATTCTTGGAGGCCTCTACCATTCTGCTCCCTAGTAGTGCTTGTTTGGCTGACTTAATCAGGTTAACCTGAGTGAGGGAGTAAATGAAATTATATACCCGGATCCAAAACCTCCGTACCTTGGGGCATGTCCACCATATATGAAAGGTGGTACCGACCTGACCACAACCTCTAAAGCAGAACGGGGTTGCCCCCGATATAAAAGTCGCCAGCCTGGCCGGCACCATATACCACCTTAGCAGAACTTTGTAGTTCGCCTCTATTATTGATGTATTGATGAGCGACCGAGAGGCTGTCTCTGCTATCCTATGCCAGTCGTCCAATTCCAGGGTTTCCTTCAAATCGGTCTCCCAGTGGACCATATAGTTCAACTTTGTCGATGCGCTCAACAATATCGAATAGACAGCGGACAGATGACCTTTGATTTTAACATAATTTCGGCACATATACTCCAGTGGAGTTAGAGCTGCGAGGTCACTCTTTCTAGCAAGGGTTTGCATATAATGTGAAATCTGAGCAAATCTAAAACTCTCTGCTGGAGGCATAAGATACTTATCAATCAATACCCTCTCAGGTAGCATACCCCTACGATCACATAAGTCAGCTATGCGTAGGAGACCTTTATTGGTCCACCACTCAAATGCCAGGGGGGTGAGACCCGGGGTGAAAGCTCTATTGCGTAGTAGAGGTGCCAGTGGAGAATGAGGGGATTTAAATTTGTGGGATCTGGATAGTCTGTCCCATATTTCCAAAGATAAAGTAGGGCATAATACAGCAGGCCGCTCTTTGATAGAGAGCCACAAAATGTGAGAAATTGGAGTGGGACGGCAAGAGTGGGATTCCATGGCCATCCATGTGGCCGGTGCCCGTTGGGAATGGAACCTAGTGAGTTGTGCTACCTGGGCAGCATAGAAATATTTCAAGAAATCAGGCAAGCCTAGGCCTCCTTTCCGTTTTAACGCATATAGGGTACTCCTATTCACCCTAGGTCTCTTGTCTCCCCAAATGAATTGCAGAACCTTATTCTGAAATTGTTGAAGGTCGTTACGGGCCAGGGAAACCGGCAAGGTACGGAAAAAATATAACAATCGGGGTAGAACATTCATTTTTATTGTGTAGTCTGCCGAACCACGACGGTGGATGAACCTGCCACTTAGCCAAATCTTCTGTCAGTCGCTTAAAAAGGGCAGGATAGTTCCCTTTGTACAATGTGCCAACAGATGAGGTCAAATGTATACCTAAGTAAGGAAGAGCATCCGATTCCCATCGAAATGGAAATGTTTGCTCAAGTGTCGTCTGCGTGGAGCTCAGCAATGACAAGTTCAGTGCCCTTGACTTACTATGGAATTTTTTTTTTTTTTAATAGTAATGCCGGTGGTCAGCGATTTTTTAGTGGGTCTGCGACATTGCGGCGGACAGATCGGACACCTAACTGACATTTTTGACACTTTTTTGGGAACCAGTGACATTATTAGTGATCAGTGCTAAAAATATGCACTGACATTGTACTAATGACACTGGCTGGGAAGGGGTTAACATCAGGGGTGATCAAGGGTTTAACTGTGTTCCCTCAGTGTGTTTCTAACTGTATGGTGGGATGGGCTGCCTGGGACAACACATAGATCCATCTTCCTGCATAGCAGAAAGAAAGGATCTCTGTGTGATCCCTTGTCAGAACGGAGATCTGCTTTGTTTAATATGGCAGGTCCCCGTTCTGTCACTGCGGGGAACGACTGCGGGCAGCCGGCGGACATCGAGTTCGCCGGGCCCGCTGATTGGCTCCCCCCGCTGGCCAATCGGCGTGCCCACAAATCGCTGTGTACGAGCTGACGTGCAGCCGAGCCAACCTGCCACAGTATAACTGCGGCGGTTGGTCGGCAAGCGGTTAAGGGGGTGAGGCAGGGGGTGTCTTATGCCTACATACTTTTGCTGATAAGTGTCCCTCGTTCTCATCTGAGAAAGGTGGGAGGTATGTGTATATACAGTATGCTGCATTTAAAGTAGACCCAAAGAGATACAAAATATAAATGTACTCATACACAGTAGGTCAAGTTTTGGCAATTCAAATTTAGGCCTCAAGCACCGCTTTTTTCATTAGTGTTTTTTTGCGTTTTTAGCAAGAAAACACCTCTCTGCTATTAACTCCCACTTTCCTACCGTGCATCTCTGAATAGCCATTGTGTAGTTGTTTCTACATTTTCAGAGGAGAGAGAACACAGGACCCATCTTTATTATTCTTGCTACAGCAATGAGGCAGCAAAGGACACATATACGTGAGCATAGCCAGACCACACACGTGAAAGGAATCAGGGTAGAGAAAGCACTGCAGCAAGGAGAGCGAAGAAACCCGAAGACAAGAACTTTGTTACTGGCCAGATCACAAGACTGAAAACAGGAAACCTATTGTACCCATCACACATTGAGGGACATCCCACCTTTGGAAACATGGAACCATTCTCTCTGCCACATATAGACCCCTGAGGACACAATCTTGTGTGAAACGCGTTAGTAGAAGCTTGTAGCGTGACGTCACGCCACTACAGCCGAGGTCTATGTGGCAGTGATTGATGTAAGTTTTGGCGGCTTGTTTTTATCTTGTTTGCTATGGTTTTATCTGTATACTTTTGCTACGGTTTACAATAAATACTACACTATATGGCGTGACTCCATTTCATTGCCTATGGTGTCTGGTAAACTACAAGCTGAGTATTGCCCCCTGGAGGATGTATGAAGGAAAGTCTACAGTGATTCCAGATTGATGCCTGCAGTTGCCATCCATATTGGCTCTATTACTGCACAGTCAACTGACAGCATTTACAGCGGTGAGTGCGCATTGCATGCAGGTGAAGGTTGGTGATTGGTTGGACACTTTTATCACTCAGCGTGGCACTCGTTGCATGGGTGCTATTTCTTTATTATCAGTTTGGAGCAATATTACACTTCATGGTTTTCTTCCTTTCTGGATGTATCTTGAGTTCTGCCGTGTACACACGACTGTTTTTAATGACGAGAAAAATGAAATTTTTTAAAATGGTCATTAAAAATTATCGTGTGTGGGCTTTAGAGCATTTTTCACGACGTGAAAAATGGCCATGAAAAAATTGGAACATGCTCTAATTTTTCACGTCGTTTTTTACATCGTCGTTTTTCTCGTCATGAAAAACGGCCGTGTGTGGGCTTTAACGACGTGAAAAAAAATGCGCATGCTCAGAATCAAGTGTAGCAGAGCCTCACTCTCCCTCTCCGCTTCTCCTGGTTATTGGCTGGTGTGGTCTAGGGGTACCTGGGAGAGGAGAGTGCAGGGTCACTACGCCAAGCTCTCCCCTCGTATGAGGGTTGAGCAAAGTCACTTAAATTACCTCCGGGTCTGCTCACTGCATACGAAGCCTCCGAATTGTTCCGTGGAGATGTCTGCCAGTAACAGAGCCCCACACCAATTAAAAGTCCAACACTCTTTTATTTCTCCATTGCAGTGTGAACATAACAGTTGAACTTTCAGTAACAGACAGACAGGGGTGTGGGTACGAGTAGGCCAAGGCACAAATGAACTCTCCTATTCCTTTGCAAGCGAATAGGCCTGGCGCACGGTCTCTGCAACCGACCGTGAGATTGGTCGCTGCCACCGACCGGGTGAACCGTTGAGGCCCCTGCCACAGACCTAATAGCAGGTCTCTGCCACTGACCTGAGCTGACTAGTTGGACCGCTGCCACCGGTCATTGAACATGAACCACCTTCCTCCATGAACTTAGCCCCTGTTCGAGAAAGACATCCCTCCGGGCGGTCTCCAGAGGTTCACCCGTCACTGGCAATATGCTGCACCAGGTCTTCGGATGAATCCCTCCCCCGGTCCCTTACGCCTCTGGAATCGGGTGCCCAACACCCGGGGCACCCTAGGACAGTCCCTCCCCGGCAGGACCCAGCGGAAGGCACTGGGTCCGAGGCCTCTGGCCGAGTACCTCACCCCAGACTGAAGGTGCCTGGGATGGAACACGAACTCCAAGTGTCCAGGCCTAGGCCGCCTGGACACCGACCGTGAACAGCAGCCCTCAGGCTGAAGGTGCCTGGGACTCGAACCTCATGGCGAAGATGTCCGCCCCCTTTATACCCTCCCCCAGCAAGCACAGCGAGTTCCCTGCCCCGCCGTACAACTGCTGCGAGAGGCCACAAAGGGTACGGCACTGCAGTGACAGTTCAACCCCAGCCCGAAGTGACAGTGCCACCTGCTGGGCTGCAGGGAATTGGTCATCACTGATGTCTTCACCAGATTTAAACACTCTGAAAAGTGCATACCCGCTACACAAGTATGAGACGGGAGCGCTCGTTCTGGTAAAACTAGCGTTCGTAATGGAGATAGCACATTCGTCACGCTGTAACGGACTGAAAAGCACGAGGCTGAAAAGCGCGAATCGTCGCTCAACAAACTTTACTAACATGAAGGGTGGCGCCATCCGAATGGAACTTCCCCTTTATAGTGCCGTCGTACGTCCCCGCGCTTTACTCTAACATTTTTTTCCACGATAGTGTGTAGGCAAGGCAGACTTGAGAGGAAACACGAAAAATCACGTCGAGAAAAATGCCGTTTTTTTCAATGACATTAAAAACGGTCGTGTGTATGCGGCATTACATTTCTTTTTTTTTTTTTTTTTCAAATATATAATTTTTATTAATGCCCAACATGGGCTAAGACAAGTCGGTACAAACATATACAAAGGGACATTCAAGAAACAAATAACAGAAAGAAGAAATTGGGAGGGGGGGGGGGGGACATCATCAACAATATCACAAGGAGGGAGGAACAAGGCAGGGGTCCTGCACATTCTCAAAAAACGTATTGTATATCAATCGACTAGTACCCCTTTAAGCGACACTGTAGGGCAGTGGGCCCCTGCTAACAGTAACGCCTCCATGCAACAATAACAAAAGGCCCAAAAACCCGGTCACTCCACGCCCCCATCCCCCCCCTGAGGAGTTCGGGTAGTAGGTTTGTAGGACATGCGGGGTCAGATACCACCTCATCAGGAGCTTGTAATTTGTTTGCTGTACCTTCGTACATATGGAAGATTTCAGGTTAAACGTTATGATACGCTGGGTCTGGTGCGGGGTGGATGTACAATTTTAGGTCTCTTTCCCACTTAATTAGATAGGCCGGGTGTGTGCTTTCCGTCGGGGAAATCAGGAGGTTATACATGTGTCCTCGGGAGCGCATCCTCCTCCGAGCAGAGGATCTCAAAGGCGGTAAGTGATTTGGTGAACTCTTGCGGGTTAGGTATGGACGTGAGGAAGTGTCTTAGTTGGACCGCCGTCCAAAACGGCAGTTGAAAGGCGCCCCTTTTGTCCCTTAGTGAGTCCAAAGAGGGCCAATAGTCATTCACCAGGATGTGTCTTGCTTGTGTACAGTTTATATTCTCAAAAACATTCCCGACCTGGGGTCTAGTCCTGGTGGGAATTTTGGGTTATAGGGGGGAGTTAGGTGTGGATGGAGACTGTGTGAAGAGTGTCTGTGCCTCTACTCGGAGTGTCGTCCCTATCAGTGGGTGTTTTTTTACGTCAGCCGTGAGATGTTAATAGCACCAAACAGCTCCCTGCAAGGGTATGTGTGTTTGAGACTGTTCGAGGTGTGTCCACAATTTCAGGTCAGAGTGACGGCACCAGTCTATGATACTACCTAGGTGTACAGCTTGGTAGTATTTCTTCACATCAGGGACCGCTAGACCACCGTTGATCTTTGGCCGGGATAGCAGGGCTCGGGGCAGCCTTGGTTTCTTGTTTGCCCATATAAATTTGGTAAACTGGCTGTGTACTCGTTTAAAGAATGCTGCTGGGATAGGGATTGGAAGTGCCTGTAATAAATAGAGGAATTTGGGCAGAATGCACATCTTTATAAGGTTGCATCGGCCAAACCATGAATGGAGGCCCTTGTACCAGGATTCTAGTAAGGTCCGAGTTTTGATCAGTAAAAGAGGGAAATTCAGGGTAAAGGTATGTTTAAGGTCAGCGGGAACCAAGGTGCCCAGGTATTTCAGGGCAGTCTCCATCCACTTGAAGTTAAAATTGATATCCAGTTCTTAAGATGCTTGGAGTTTGGGACTTACTTGAGGTGATATGAGCTGTTTCCAGGATTTGTGGCTTACATGCACTTTTGCTGTACTTAAAGGGGTTGTAAAAGCAGAAGTTTTTTTATCTTAATGCATTCTATGTGTGCAGCAGCCTCCCTCAGCCCCCCCAATACTTACCTGAGCCCCATCTTTATCCAACGAGTCCCTCGGCCGTCCTCCTGATTGGCTGAGACACAGCAGTGGCGCCATTGGCTCCCGCTGCTGTCAATCAAAGTCAGTAGGCCAATTAGGAGAAAGAGGGGGTGGGGCCAAGCCACAGCTCCGTTTCTGAATGGACACATGGAGCTGCAGCTCGGCCCGAGTGCCCCCATAATAGGCCGCTTGCTGTGGGGGCACTCAACAGGATGGAGGGGCCAGGAGCATCTTCAATTATCTGTGTTTATGTTCCCAAACGCCTGTTTTCACGCACTAGACTGGAGGCAGATGTTGTATAGAAATCATCATTTTATGGTGACTAAAAAAAAATAAAAAATTAATAAATGTAACACTTATTTTTTATGCTTACTGTAAAGTTGGACTTGTCCTTAAAGGTAAAACAGGATAATAAGATTGAGGATAAGATTAAATAAAATATGGCAACCATAGGAAAGCCAATCTGATAACTTTCATATTGTTCTCAAATTTATTTTGGCTGCCGCCTGTGGAAGTCAGCTTTTTGTGTGCTCGTTATGTTTTTACAAAAAACCCAATAAACATTTTAAAACAAAGTACAATAATAGTTTATGTATTTCCCCCCAAAAAGTAAAATGACAAGTGAATCATAATTTCCGTGTAGTCATGCATGAAGGAAAAGGGATGTGATGAATGAATTGTTTCATTTTTAGAAAATGTAATGTGAACACATCTGATAATCTAGTGGGAGAAATGGTTATTGCTTTGAACCTTGTGACCTCACAGGCCTAGAATTGAAAACATCGGTACCACCTGAAGTTTTATTTAGTATATCTAAGCAGTGGCGTACCAATGGGGGGGTAGGAGCGGTCCGCCCCGGGTGCCACACATTTGGGGGGGTGTCAGGTAGTGGTGTTAAATATAATCGTATAATCAAATTTATATGTCACCCAGTGCACCCCTGTCAGGGTCCTCCCCACCCTCCTCCTCTCCACCTGTATGTTGTGTCACACAGAGCGGCGATCTTCCGCTCTGCCACGGAGCTAGGATCTGAAATGTTTGGGGGCTGCTGTAACCAAGTCCCGCCTCCTAGACCGGCTCCTGTGATAGACGGCACACTGATCCAATGCTGGGAAATTTAATCAGTGTGACGTGTATCATAGTAGGCAGTCTAGAAGGCGGGACTTTGTTACAGCGGCCGCCCGGGGAATTCAAATCCAAGCCACGTGACACATCGGGAGATCGCCACTCTGTATGATCCAGGCACTGGTAGGCTGCATTTGATGGGCACTGATAAGGCTGCATTTGATGGGCACTGATGAGGTTGCATTTTATGGGCACTGGTGAGGCTGTATTTTATTGGCGCTGGTGAGGCTGCATTTGATGGGCACTGCATTGATAAGGCTGCATTTGATGGGCACTGGTGAGGCTGCATTTGATGGGCACTGGTGAGGCTGCATTTGATGGGCACTGGTGAGGCTGCATTTGATGGGCACTGATGAGGCTGCATTTGATGCATTGATCCCTTGTATCATGTACACAGTCTCTGACTATCTCTTGTATCATGTTTGCAGTCTCTGACCATCTCTTGTATCATGTCTGCAGTCTCTGACCATCTCTTGTATCATGTCTGCAGTCTTTGACCATCTCTTGTATCATGTCTGCAGTCTCTGACTATTTCTTGTATCATGTCTGCAGTCTCTGACTATCTCTTGTATCATGTCTGCAGTCTCTGACTATCTCTTGTATCATGTCTGCAGGCTCTGACTATCTCTTCTATCATGTCCACTGGTTAGACTCCCCCTCCACTTCCAGTCCCACAAACAGCAAGAAGTGAGAAGAGATCTCTCAAGATTCAGGGAAAAGACTTCCTTAACACCTTCAGCCCCGGACCATTTGGCTGGCCAAAGACCAGACCACTTTTTGCGATTCGGCACTGCGTCGCTTTAACTGACAATTGTGCGGTCGTGCGACGTGGCTCCCAAACAATTTTTTTCCCCACAAATAGAGCTTTCATTTGGTGCTATTTGATCACCTCTGCATTTTTTTTTTTTTTTTGCGCTATAAACAAAAATAGAGCGAAAATTTTGAAAAAAATGCAATATTTTTTACTTTTTTGCTATAATAAATATCCCCAAAAAATATGTAAAAAATAAATAAAAATTTTCTCAGTTTAGGCCGATACATATTCTTCTACATATTTTTGGTAAAAAAAATCGCAATAAGCGTTTATTGATTGGTTTGCGCAAAAGTTATAGCGTCTACAAAATAGGGGATAGTTTTATGGCATTTTTATTAATATTTTTTTTTTTTACTAGTAATGGCGGCGAGCAGTGAGACTGCGACATTATGGCGGACACATCGGACACTTTTGACACCATTTTGGGACCATTGTAATTTTTACAGCGATCAGTGCTATAAAAATGCACTGATAACTGTAAAAATTACACTGGCAGTGGAGGGGGTTAAACTGTAGGGGGCGCTGAAGGGGTTAAGTGTGACCTAGGGAGTGATTCTAACTGTTAGGGGGCGTGGCTTGCCGTGACACGTCACTGATCGCTGTCCCTGATGACAGGGAACAGACGATCAGTGACATGTCACTAGGAAGAATGGGGAGATGTTGTGTTTACACTGACATCTCCCCGTTCATCAGCTCTGTGACCCGATCGCGAGACACCGGCGGACATCGAGTCCGCGGGTCCCGCGGTCACGGAGCTTGCGACAGGGTCTCGAGCGTGCTGGCGGTGCGCGACCACACGGCGGCAAATTAAACAGGACGCAGCCATGCCATTCTTTCGACGTATATGATCGTGCGGCGGTCGGCAAGCGGTTAAAGTCTCAGCCCCGCCCTGTTCTCTCCTCATTGGCTTACTGGCTGTGATTTACAGTAGTGGGGCCAATGAGGAGGGAGAGACCCAGCTGAGCCGCTGCTCTCGTGCACATCCCTGGATCGATATGGGGCTCAGGTAAGTATTAGGGGGGCTGAGGGGCTTCTGCACACAGGTTTTTTATGCATAAATTAAAAAAAAATAACTAAAAATTTGGTTTGGGTACAGTGTAGCATGACCACGCAATTGTCATTTAAACAGCGACAGCACTGAAAGCTGAAAATTGGCTTGGGCAGAAAGGGGGTGTAAGTGCCTGGTATTGAAGTGGTTAAACGAAAATCAGACGTTGAGTTCACGTACGACAAAAATTTTATAGTCTACACATCCAGCTTTTGTCTGATGAAAAACCCGGAATCGCCTTCTAAATCACCATATTAACGATCCGGAAATCGGAAGATCGTTCGTCGGACGAAATTTTACCTCCAATTTTCGTATAGTGTGTACGGGCCTTAAGCGACCTAACTATGCACGAAAACATAGAAACTGTGTTGCAAAAAAATGGCAGTGGGAGCTCTGGACCAATGAGTCAAAATGTTAAATAACTGACTGTTTGCCAAATGGTTGGAGTGCTACCCGCTGAGTTCCTTCAAAAACTGTTGAAGTGTACCTAGAAAAATGTATGCCGTTTTGAAGGCAAAGGGTGGTCACATCAGCGTGTGTGTGTGTGTATATATATATATATATATATATATATATATATATATATATAATATGTATCACGGCTCAAAATTTCAAGTCCTGAGCTACTAGCCAGGCCTTAAAAGTTACTCGCCACAAGTTGCCCCACCCAACCCTGCCCCTAAACACGCCCCTTGTAAATGATCATATTTTATTCAGATCATACATGGTATGCAGGGTCATCTAATGTTAATTGGACCCTGGGAAAACATTTCCGTGCCCCCTGTAGAAACACTACAGGAGAGTGTCAGAGACTGCAAAAATGGCAAGGAAAGGGTCAGAGAGACTGCAGACATGGGAAGGAGAGGTACAGAGAGACTGCAGACATGGTAAGGAGAGTGTCAGAGAGACTGCAGACATGGTAAGGAGAGTGTCGGAGAGACTGCAGACATGGTAAGGAGAGTGTCGGAGAGACTGCAGACATGGTAAGGAGAGTGTCGGAGAGACTGCAGACATGGTAAGGAGAGTG
The DNA here is from genome assembly GCA_029206835.1 of Rana muscosa. Classification (NCBI taxonomy): domain Eukaryota; kingdom Metazoa; phylum Chordata; class Amphibia; order Anura; family Ranidae; genus Rana; species Rana muscosa. The sequence continues at coordinate 208,810,805 of CM055121.1, read as the reverse complement.
TCGGAGAGACTGCAGACATGGTAAGGAGAGTGTCGGAGAGACTGCAGACATGGTAAGGAGAGTGTCGGAGAGACTGCAGACATGGTAAGGAGAGTGTCGGAGAGACTGCAGACATGGTAAGGAGAGTGTCGGAGAGACTGCAGACATGGTAAGGAGAGTGTCGGAGAGACTGCAGACATGGTAAGGAGAGTGTCGGAGAGATTGTAGACTTGGTAAGGAGAGTGTCAGAGAGACTGCAGACATGGTAAGGAGAGTGTCAGAGAGACTGCAGACATGGTATGGAGAGTGTCAGAGAGACTGCAGACATGGTATGGAGAGTGTCAGAGAGACTGCAGACATGGTATGGAGAGGATCAGAGAGACTGCAGACATGGTAAGGAGAGGATCAGAGAGACTGCAGACATGGTAAGGAGAGTGTCAGAGACTGCAAACATGGCAAGGAGAGTGTCAGAGACTGCAGACATGGTAAGGAGAGTGTCAGAGAGACTGCAGACATGATAAGGAGAGTGTCAGAAAGACTGCAGATATGATACAGGTACTGTGGATGGTGTGGTGATGAATGGCTCCCCCCTCCCTCCCACATCTCTGTAGAGGGGGAGATGTTGCAGCTCAGTGTACACAGCTCTAGGACCTGGGAGAGCATGTCACTCCCTCTACACTTGTTCAGTGTGATCCCTGACCCCTCCCCCTGCTCTGAGTGCCACTCCTCTGCTCACTTTCTACCCAGGACCCTCACTCAAATCATCAGCAGTGTCCAGATCCAGACAGCACACAGGTCCTCTCATACTCCTGGCCAGTCAGCTCAGCAGTGTCCAGACAGCAAGTGCTCTCCTGTTCCCTTCCATTTTCAGCAGGTAGGAAGCCGGGAAAGAGGAAGTTACATCTTCCTCCTCTGAATGCCGGGTCCTCCAAGCACCTGATTGGTTGTTGGGACGCTAGCAACAAATCGTTTTGACAGGCGGGACTTGGGAGACAACAGGAGAAAGCCAGTAGTTCCACTTGATTGGGTGCCTCTTCTCCTCCCCCAGAAGGATACTGGCTGCTGCTACTCGCAATCAGTTATTTTGTACTCGCCAAATGCGAGCAGGCGAGTACAAATTTTCAGGGCTGTGTGTATGTATATATATATATTAGGGCTGCGGAAATTAACGATTAATTACTCGATTAATCTGTAATTTTTTTGATCGATCAAAATTCTTTTGATCGAGTACTCACCACTCCGCCGGCGATCCGCGGATTGAGCTCTGCTACCTCGCCCATAAGAAAGGCCACGGCTTCGGCCTAGCTTTGGAGCGGAGGCCATCTTGGTACACCCAGCGGCGGCTTAGTAGCGGCGTGTTGACGTCATCATCACCCGCCTGCTTGTGTCGTCTGCGGACGGGTCTGCCTGCTGTCGTTTCTATTCTGGTAAGAGCAGACAATCTTTTTATATATACAGTGGGGGAGATGTGGGGAGATGTGGACATTACAGTGGGGGAGATGTGGGGAGATGTGGACATTACAGTGGGGGAGATGTGGACATTACGGTGGGGGAGATGTGGATATTACGGTGGGGGAGATGTGGACATTACGGTGGGGGAGATGTGGACATTACGGTGGGGGAGATGTGGACATTACGGTGGGGGAGATGTGGACATTACGGTGGGGGAGATGTGGACATTACAGTGGGGGGGGGAGATGTGGACATTGCAGTGGGGGGGGGGAGATGTGGACATTACAGTAGGGGGGGGAGATGTGGACATTACAGTAGGGGGGGGGAGATGTGGACATTAAAGTGGGGGGAGATGTGGACATTACAATGGGGGTGAGATGTGGACATTACAGTGTGGGGGGAGATGTGGACATTACGGTGGGGGGAGATGTGGACATTACAGTGGGGGGGAGATGTGGACATTACGGTGGGGGGGAGATGTGGACATTACAGTGTGGGGGGAGATGTGGACATTACAGTGGGGGGGGGATGTGGACATTACAGTGGGGGGGGAGATGTGGACATTACAGTGGGGGGGGGGAGATGTGGACATTACAGTGGGGGGGGGAGATGTGGACATTACAGGGGGGGGGAGATGTGGACATTACAGTGGGGGGGAGATGTGGACATTACAGTGGGGGGGGGATGTGGACATTACAGTGTGGGGGGGGATGGGGACATTACAGTGTGGGGGGAGATGGGGACATTACAGTGTGGGGGGAGATGTGGACATTACAGTGGGGGGGAGATGTGGACATTACAGTGGGGGGGAGATGTGGACATTACAGTGGGGGGGAGATGTGGACATTACAGTGGGGGGGAGATGTGGACATTACAGTGGGGGGGAGATGTGGACATTACAGTGGGGGGGAGATGTGGACATTACAGTGGGGGGGAGATGTGGACATTACAGTGGGGGGGAGATGTGGACATTAGTGGGGGGAGATGTGGACATTAGTGGGGGGAGATGTGGACATTAGTGGGGGGGAGATGTGGACATTAGTGGGGGGATGTGGACATTACAGTGGGGGGGGATGTGGACATTACAGTGGGGGGGGGGAGATGTGGACATTACAGTGGGGGGGGGGAGATGGGGACATTACAGTGTGGGGGGAGATGTGGACATTACAGTGGGGGGGGGAGATGTGGACATTACAGTGGGGGGGGGAGATGTGGACATTACAGTGGGGGGGGGAGATGTGGACATTACAGTGGGGGGGAGATGTGGACATTACAGTGGGGGGGAGATGTGGACATTACAGTGGGGGGGAGATGTGGACATTACAGTGGGGGGGAGATGTGGACATTACAGTGGGGGGGAGATGTGGACATTACAGTGGGGGGGAGATGTGGACATTACAGTGGGGGGGAGATGTGGACATTACAGTGGGGGGGAGATGTGGACATTAGTGGGGGGATGTGGACATTACAGTGGGGGGGGATGTGGACATTACAGTGGGGGGGGGGGGAGATGTGGACATTACAGTGGGGGGGGAGATGGGGACATTACAGTGTGGGGGGAGATGTGGACATTACAGTGGGGGGGGGGAGATGTGGACATTACAGTGGGGGGGGGAGATGTGGACATTACAGTGGGGGGGAGATGTGGACATTACAGTGGGGGGGAGATGTGGACATTAGTGGGGGGATGTGGACATTACAGTGGGGGGGGATGTGGACATTACAGTGGGGGGGGGGGATGTGGACATTACAGTGGGGGGGGGGAGATGTGGACATTACAGTGGGGGGGGGAGATGTGGACATTACAGTGGGGGAGATGTGAATATTACAGATCTGGATCTGTATGTGTGGTATAATTAATCGATTAATCGAACACAAAAAATTTAGTCAGTAACAGCCCTAATATATATATGTGTGTGTGTGATATGTGTGTGTGTGATATGTGTGTGTGTGATATGTGTGTGTGTGTGATATGTGTGTGTGTGTGATATGTGTGTGTGTGATATGTGTGTGTGTGATGTGTGTGTGTGATATGTATGTGTGTGTGTGATATGTGTGTGTGTGTGTGTGTGTGTGATATGTGTGTGTGTGTGATATGTGTGCGTGTGTGTGTGATATGTGTGCGTGTGTGTGTGATATGTGTGCGTGTGTGTGTGATGTGTGTGTGTGTGTGTGTGTGTGTGTGTGATATGTGTGTGTGTGTGATATGTGTATGTGTGTGATATGTGTATGTGTGTGATATGTGTATGTGTGTGATATGTGTATGTGTGTGTGTGATGTGTGTGTGTGTGTGATGTGTGTGTGTGATGTGTGTGTGTGATGTGTGTGTGTGATGTGTGTGTGTGTGTGATGTGCGTGTGTGATGTGTATGTGTGTGATATGTGTGTGATATGTGTGTGATATGTGTGTGATATGTGTGTGATATGTGTGTGATATGTGTGTGATATGTGTGTGTGCGTGTGTGATATGTGTGCGTGTGTGTGTGTGTGTGATGTGTGTGTGTGTGTGTGTGTGTGTGTGTGTGTGATATGTGTGTGTGTGTGTGATATGTGTGCGTGTGTGATATGTGTGCGTGTGTGATATGTGTGATATGTGTGCGTGTGTGTGTGTGTGTGTGTGTGTGTGTGTGTGTGTGTGTGTGTGTGTGTGTGTGTGATGTGTGTGTGTGTGATGTGTGTGTGTGTGTGTGTGATGTGTGTGTGATGTGTGTGTGATGTGTGTGTGATGTGTGTGTGATGTGTGTGTGATGTGTGTGTGTGTGTGTGTGTTGTGTGTGTGTGTGATATGTGTGTGTGTGTGATATGTGTGTGTGTGTGATATGTGTGTGTGTGTGTGTGTGTGATATGTGTGTGTGTGTGTGATATGTGTGTGTGTGTGTGTGTGATATGTGTATGTGTGTGATATGTGTGTGTGTGTGATATGTGTGTGTGTGTGTGATATGTGTGTGTGTGTATGTGTGTGTGTGTATGTGTGTGTGCGTGTGTGATATGTGTGCGTGCGTGTGTGATGTGTGTGTGTGTGTGTGTGTGATGTGTGTGTGTGTGTGTGTGTGTGTGTGTGTGGTGTGTATGTGTGTGTGTGTGTGTGTGATGTGTGTGTGTGTGTGTGTGATATGTGTG
>CM055121.1:208741255-208803755 GCA_029206835.1 Rana muscosa | reverse complement strand
TGTGTGTGATGTATGTGTGTGATGTATGTGTGTGATGTGTGTGTGTGTGTGATGTGTGTGTGTGTGTGATGTGTGTGTGTGTGTGATATGTGTGTGTGTGTGATGTGTGATATGTGTGTGTGTGTGATGTATGTGTGTGATGTGTGTGTGTGTGTGTGATATGTATGTGTGTGTGTGTGATATGTGTGCGTGTGTGATATGTGTGCGTGTGTGATATGTGTGCGTGTGTGATATGTGTGCGTGTGTGATATGTGCGTGTGTGATATGTGCGTGTGTGATATGTGCGTGTGTGATATGTGTGTGTGTGTGTGTGTGTGTGTGATGTATGTGTGATATGTGTGTGTGTGTGATGTGTGATATGTGTGTGTGTGATGTATGTGTGTGATGTATGTGTGTGATGTATGTGTGTGATGTGTGTGTGTGTGTGATGTGTGTGTGTGTGTGATGTGTGTGTGTGTGTGATGTGTGTGTGTGTGTGATGTGTGTGTGTGTGTGATATGTGTGTGTGTGTGATGTGTGATATGTGTGTGTGTGTGTGTGTGTGTGTGTGTGTGTGTGTGTGTGATATGTGTGTGTGTGTGTGTGTGTGTGTGTGTGTGTGTGTGTGTGTGTGTGTGTGTGTGTGTGTGTGTGTGTGTGTGTGTGTGTGTGTGTGTGTGTGTGTGTGTGTGTGTGTGTGTGTGTGTGTGTGTGTGTGTGTGTGTGTGTGTGTGTGTGTGTGTGTGTGTGTGTGTGATATATGTGTGTGTGTGATATATGTGTGTGTGATATATGTGTGTGTGTGATATGTGTGTGTGTGATATGTGTGTGTGTGATATGTGTGTGTGTGTGTGATATGTGTGTGTGTATTTTTTTATTTTTTTGCTCTGACACATACTTTAAGATACATCGTGGCTAAGAGTTATCAACAGAGAATCTTACAAACAAACATCAAAAAAGGTACATCCAGCTTTATGTTTTTTTTTTTTTTTTCTTGCAACATTGTTCATGAAAAGTATACTGCACGGGTGGTCTAACAAATAATAGGGTACATGCAAGCTTTCATGCACTTCAAAGCTTATAGTTTGCAGACGGTTTTATTGAAAGGATGAAGGAATTTGTTTTGGTAATAACAGATACACAATGTTTATTTTTTTACTTTACACCTGCAACATATGGTAGCCGACCTCACTAAGGCAAAATAGCCTAACCGAGACAGCAACAATTGTAATGCCATGTTTAGAGAATAGGGATTAAAATCTCCCACTGAGTCATCTCCAAGACTAGCCGCAATGCTGAAAAACTCCCAGCCTCCTCAACCTGTGCTTTATCCAATTTGAAATGGATGTAGCTGTTTTATTCTTGATGTGCTCTAAAGGAGATTTATAGACAAAAACAACAAACGTGCCTTAAAACAGACCCGGTAGCTGATATATTTTTCAATGTCAAATCCATGCATGCTAAAATATGTACTGTATAACCCGAGAGTCCCAAAAAGACTATGGTACTGACAATATCTTAATACACCTTTTATCATCCTTTCCCCCTTGAAGACTGGTACCTCATTTGTTAAGGTGGAAGAATAATCCCCTCCCCTGGCTCTTTCACCAGTACTGCCAACTTTGCCTGGTCTTTTTCTGTGTTTGGGATCTTCAGCCATCTTGATTGCCTGGGTCAAAATAACTCCCACCAATGCTAACATTTGTTTCTTCAGTCTGGCACTTAAGTGCGCTGAGAATGTACATTGGGATAGAGAGCAGGAAGTCGTAGGAAGCAAAAAGAACAGTTTGGCTATTTTTAGAGGTTGGTGATGTAGCTGGGGCCAGAGTTGTGGATGGCTTTGTAGGTTGTTGTTAATATTTAGAATTTTATTCATTGGGTGAATGGAAGAAGGGATTGTCAGAGAGGGGTAGTGGACACCAAATGGTTAGTGAGATACATGAGTCTGGCAGCAGCATTCATGATGGACTGAAGGCGGGATAGCCTATGTAAAGGTAAGACAACGAGGAAGGAACATCCCAAGTGCCAACAAAACCCCAGGGGATCTATAGTAAGAGCACATTTCACCCTGCCCAGGATGTTTACTCATGGAAGTCCCCATGACAAAGCCACTGTGGGTGGGATGAAATGCGCTGTTGACATGGCCAGGGCGAAGTATGGCCTGTGGCTGCTTTTACTATAGATACCTCTGGGTTTTGCTGGATGTGCGGCACTTGGGATGTTCCCTTTCTTTATGTTTGCATATATTAAAGCTCTCCCCATCCTGCCCTCTTCAGTGTGAGATACCAGACCTGCACAGATAGGAGCCTGGTGTGGTACCCCCGATATTTGGTGTTGGTTTGCAACGAGGAGGGAGTAGCAATAGTTCAGATGAGCGATAACCAGAGCGTGAATAAGCAGCTTTGTATTGTCATTGATTAAGGGGAGTATTTTGGAGATGTTATGGAGGTTGAGACGGCAAGATTTGGACAATGTTTGGATAGGTTATAAAGGAATATGTTATATAGGAAGTAAAATTTTCCATTGAAATAAATCATAACACCTGTGAGATAAGGCTCTAATGGAACTGGAACTAATATGCCCTGGAACTATAATAAAACACTTGAGTTACTTCCACAGCATTCCTGTCTCTTTGTGAAAGTCTCACTTTAAAACCAATTTCTGAGTGTAGCAAGGTCCCAGGCCTCCTTTAATCTAATGAGAACCTCCAGGGCTAGGGATAGCTGACATCCTTCTGTAGTGGGCTGTGAGGCATGGTGGGTGCAGAGTAGTTTAAGTTATTGGGCCCCAGACACTTCTTGAATGCAAAAGAAAGTTTATTTCTCTTAAACTTTTTTTTGGGGGGGAGAGGGTTAGGGCAAGGCAGGGCCGGCCCTACCATGGGACCCAATAGGCCCATGGTCCCAGGCGGCACTTTAAGAGGGGCGGCAGCCGGCAGTGACAAGTGGGTGTAGCGTGAAAGGATACAGCCGCAGAGTTGCCATAGTGACCCGGCCCCTGCTCCAGGGGGGGCGGTGCGGCCTTCCTCTCACATTAGATCCGCTGTCAATGAGTCTCTGTGTGGGCGGCGGGGATCACCTCGGATACCAGACAGTATGTGACAGGTAGACCACTCCCCTCCCCTTCACATGGGTGAGATGGGGCTGCTGAGTGGAGGAGGCGGTACATGTATTGTGGTGAACGTTCTGCCTTCTCCACACAGACCCGCCTTCTCCGCACTGCATCCGATCTCCATGTCCTCCCTGTTTCTGTGCCTCTGTGAGTTGGTCCCCCCTCCTCCGTGTCTCCTCCCCTCACCTCTCCATTCAAGTCAGACGCCGCTTCACCGCTTGTGTCTTTAACTCTCTCGCTTACAACCGCCTCTCCCACCACCTGTCCTCAGTCATAGCGGGGCCCGCTGGGGGATAAACACGTTCTCAAGCTGGAAATGTGACTTGGTAAGAGTGGAGCGGGGGCGGGCGGAAGCAAGAATGTTAGAACATTCTGCAGTGCTGGACACAGGGGTGGTTGGTCTACACACTGAGGGAAACTGAAACTTCTGACTGCCCTGTACTGGGAACATCCTATATTTAGGGTTGTGACAGGAGCCAGCATGGGGGAGTGGTGAGTCCTGGACATGCTGGGTCTTGTAGTGTACAGGCATAGGGGGACCCCTGTGTTCATTCAGAGACCTAAAACCAAAGCCCCCCCCCCCCAACAGAGCTAATAAAAAAATAAAATTATGAAAAAAAATGGTAAAAAAAACACTTTAACCTGTCCTCTGCTCTACTGACACCGTACCCTGCTCTACTTACGCCGTCCACTGCCCCCACTGACGCCATCCACTGCCCCCACTGACGCCGTCCACTGCCCCCACTGACGCCGTCCACTGCCCCCACTGACGCCGTCCACTGCCCCCACTGACGCCGTCCACTGCCCCCACTGACGCCGTCCACTGCCCCCACTGACGCCGTCCACTGCCCCCACTGACGCCGTCCACTGCCCCCACTGACGCCGTCCACTGCCCCCACTGACGCCGTCCACTGCCCCACTGACGCCGTCCACTGCCCCCACTGACACCGGAAGTGGCAGGTGGTAGTCGGGGGGGGTCCAGGTCAACTTTTTCACCAGGGCCCACAAGCTTCAAGCTACGCCTCTACCTGTACCTTTAGTAGCCGCCCGGCTGTACCCTACCTGTCAGGGTGAGGTCAGATCAGTCAGTAGGAGCAGGGCCGATTCCGGTTGTACTGGTTTCTAGAATCGCCCGGCGTCCAGCAACCAGCGACATCATAGGCCGCGGCCGTCCCAGTATTTAGAGCGCTCAGCCTCCGCACCTAGTCAATTAGCTCCGCCTCCACGCACCCAGGGACTTGCCTTGCCCAGCTCTGATTACCAATTCATCCCTGGAAGATTTGCGACCAGGCCATTTTTTTTGCAATATGGCACTGTTAATTAAACTGACAATTGCGTGTGACGCTGTACCCAAATAAAATTGATGTCATTTCCCCCCCCCCCCAAATAGAGCTTTCTTTTGGTGGTATTTGCGCACCCCTTTGCGGTTTTTATTTTTGAGGTATGAACAAGACAAAAAAAATTTGAAAAACAAAATGTATTAACTTTTTGCTATAATAAATATCCCCCCAAAAAATGTCTTCATCAGTTTAGACCAATATCTATTATGCTACATATTCTTGGTTAAAAAAATCGCAATGAGTGTATATTGATTTGGTTTGCGCAATAGCGTCTACAAAATGGGGAATATATTTATGGCATTTTTGATAAGATTTTCGGATAAATAAAATTTTAGTTGTCATGATATAAAATAATGAATGTGTGGGCCTTTTGGTGGGCGTGATTTATTTATTTTTTGGTGGTGGTGGGGGGCAGCATTTAATTCTTGGGCCCAGGCAGCACAATGTCTTGGGCCAGCCCTGGGGCAAGGATACCCTTAGGTAGTTGCAATATGAATTGGCAGACTCCGAGACTTCAATAGGAGGACAGCCATGCAGGGAAAGGCATCCAGCAAGACGCCACATCTGCATGTGCAGTAATGCTGTCTCCTATGGCAACAGTCTTTTACAGTTCCTAACGCAAAGCGTAACAGTTCTTTCTCTTTCACTACAATCGCTCCTTGTAGTTCTTCAGCCCACAGAAAGAGAAGCTGCTCAGGTGTGGCTATCTTCACTTGTGATAGTGCTCACAAACACCCCGGGTGCAGGCAATGCATATGCATGGCAAAAAGAAAAGAAATACCTTCTGGACGGCCACACTCCCGAATAAAATTACCTTTATTTGTAAAATCACCACAGCACTACAAGTCACAGCACACCCGGTTAAGCTGACGTGTTTCACGCTGTACTAGTGTTTAATTATAGCATAGTTCTTCAGCCCAATGAGCTCCCGGTCTCTCACTAGACCCGCTGATTCACTGCCACTGAATCCCTTGAGCGCCTCCAATGTTCACGGTGGTACCTTCCTCAGGCATCACCCCCTGCCTCTCTGCTGGGTCCCTAGCTTGGCACTCAAGATACCTCTGAAGCTTCACCCCACTGGCCTGCTCGGTTCCTGGCTTGACACACAAGGCTGCTCTGCAAGCATCACCTCTGTTGGCTGGGTCCCTGGCTTGATACCCACTGAAGTTTCCCGATTCTTCACCGTCCCCTGTTGGTGAGAATGCTGTTTTGGCACTTGCTTCAGTTACTCACTGTGGTCCCTGGTAATAAGGTGGTTGGTCCCTTACTGGTGACCGCTTCACCTCTACCTCCGACCATGACAGGTTCTCCAGCCTGCCAGAACCATCACTTTTGGTTGGACTGCAAGCCACAATCCCAACCCTGTGCTGTTCTTTTGCTTCTGGATAGGCCTTCAGATAGCCTAGCAGCCAGATAGGCCTAATCTCTGGTCTAACAGCCCGGGCAGTACAACACACGTCCATCCAGACAGCCGTCCAGGTGGCACAGAACACAGTTCACCTGACTCCACCTGATTATATAGGCTCTCAGAGCAGGCCAAGTGATTCAAGAAAACCACTGCCCATTGGCTGAGATACCCCATATACCCATAACCTGACCTTGCGTTGCCCGTCTTGTATGTAGTACCAGAAAGGATCCGGCCACCTAGTGGTAGAAGAGAAAAGTGCAACAAGGCCAAACTTAGGGAGAAATCAATAGATCTCTAACAATCAACCAGGATGACTATTCCTGGCAAGTAAATTTGTGAGGAACATCCCTGCCTAAACTCCAGGGTGCTACATGAGCAAAATAAAAAATGATGCCCTGGGAGGTATAAAAAAAAAAAGATCATGCTACAGTATGCACCTCCTCTTAAGCACAAAGGTAAATTTACTAAAACTGGAGAGTGCAAAATGTGGTGCAGCTGTGCATGGTAGCCAATCAGCTTCTAACTGCAACTTGTTCAAATAAGCTTTGACTAAAAAACCTGGAAGCTGATTGGTTTCTCTGCAGAGCTGCTCTACATTTTTCACTCTCCCAGTTTTAGTAAATCAACCCCACTGTCACTTGCAGTTAATCCATTTATGTCAATGAATGGTTTTGGTCTTCCAGGTGGAATGATGCCAATAGTCATTCAACTTAGAGGGCTGAAGAGATTTTATGAGTCCAGGCATCATGGACCTGTCACCACAGTGTCCTGCATTCACAAACCATGATATAGAAAGTGTTACTGGTGTCCTGACATCATCGCAGTTCTCTGCCTCATTGTGGAAGACTAGAGAAAATCCAATAAAAAGAAGACACTGCACGTATATACAAAATAAAATACAGCTGGGGTAGAGGCCAGATCCCAAGGTTTGGCTTTAGGGTTGCAGCAGCCTCTTATCTGTGTTATGATCTCAACATTCAGTCATTTTTTTACTTTTTCATATCTGCTTTGGCCAGAGTTCAAGATCTCCCATGCTCTGATGAAATGCGAGTGTGTACCAGCATATTGTTAGCAGGAATTAGGTCTTTATTGAGCTGATGTTGAAAGCAAACATTCTTAGCATAATGAGACTTTGGCTCTGGAATACTGATGTTCTACAACTACCTGTCAGAGTTCTGACAATGTTGGCGGAACATCAAGTCTTATATTTAGCAGAATGAATGCATCACGCTGATCTAAGTCACAAGGGTAGGAAAGAGGTAATGGAAGGCTGAGAGCCAGGTGTTAGGCTATCCAATCATTGTGGTGAATAAAACACGGGAGATGCAGTGATAGATGAATATTCTGAAAAAGTGGAAAAATTGAAAATGGATCACTTGTTTAAAGTGGGGGGTTGGCACTGATTAATATTTACTGTGTGTGAAAAGCAGTGGCATCAATGGTATCATTGTAAAACAGGTAACTATTTGCAGTGAAAAAGGTTTCAGATTTACAGGTAGGCGACAATAAAGCTGGCCAAAGACGGGTTGAATCCCGACCGGTTCAGCAGGAACTGGCCAAGATTCCAACTATAACCACTTCCCTACTGTGCACGAAAACCCCCTTCCTGCCCAAGCCATTTTTCAGCTTTCAGCGCTGTCACACTTTGAATGACAATTGTGCGGTCGTGCGACGTGGCTCCCAAACGAAATTTGCGTCCTTTTTTTTACACAAATAGAGCTTTCTTTTGGTGGTAATTGATCACCTCTGCGGTTTTTATTTTTTGCGCTATAAACAAAAGAAGAGCGTCCAGTTTGAAAAAAAACACTATTTTTTACTTTTTGCTATAATAAATACCCATTTTTTTTTTTTTAATAAAATTTTCCTCAGTTTAGGCCGATACGTATTCTTCTACATATTTTTGGTAAAAAAAAAAAAATCGCAATAAGCGCGTATTGATTGGTTTGCGCAAAAGTTATAGCGTCTACAAAATAGGGGATAGATTTATAGCATTTTTATTATTTTATTTTTTTTATTAGTAATGGCGGCGATCTGCGATTTTTATTGTGACTGCGATATTGCGGCGGACACATCGGACACTTTTGACACATTTTTGGGACCATTCACATTTATACAGCGATCCCTGCTATAAAAATGCATTGATTACTGTATAAATGTGATTGGCAGGGAAGGGGTTAACCACTAGGGGGCGGGAAGGGGTTAAATATGTTCCCTCAATGTATTCTTACTGTGGGGGGAGGGGACTGACTGGGGGAGGTGACCGATGGTTGTCCCTATGTACAAGGGACACACCATCGGTCCCCTCTCCCTCACAGGACGTGGATCTCTGTGTTTACACACAGAGATCCACTTTCCTGCTCGTTTCCCGGGCAATCGCAGGTGCCCGGCGGCAATCGCGGCCGCCGGGCATGCGCACCGGGGCCTTGTGAACGCGGCGAGCGCGCACGCCTCCTAGCTCGTTTTAAAGGGAGGACGTCATATGACGTCCTCCCAGAACGAGAGTGTCCTCCGCCCGCCGTCAATTGACAGTGGGCGGGGGACAGGTGGATACAAGGGTAGGCTGAATGTACCCAAGTTGATCAATCGATCAACTTGGGTACAACCAGCCTTCTGGGTTTTACATGCAATTATTGCTAGTGGCATTATAGCCGTTTTACATGCAAGTATAGCCGCTAGCAATAATCACTGTGTTCTCTGATGGACAGCTCCCCCCCCCCCCTGCCCCGACCGGGAGAACACAATGGCTCCGCAGAAGGGATTCCCCCATCAACACTGACTGTGTTGATGGGGGAATCAAACTAATTTCTTTCCTGCAACCCAGGAAAGATAATCACTCCGTCTATGGCCTAGCATTAATTTTCTTCCCGACTTTTATTATGGGCAGCTATATGCTCCCCCTGCTAAACACCCTTGGTTGCAGGAGCCTTATTTTTTTAAATGTGGTAGAAGCACAGCCTAGGAAAATGCAAGATAAACATTCCAAGCTTTCAAGCACAAGACATCACTACATACAAAATAATACAGTATTAATAATAAGTAAATAAACATGCATTTTATATTAAACAAGGTTATCCATCTATACAAAAAGTATGCTCACACAGGCATGGTAAACAAAGGAGGCCCAAGGATCAAACCTGGGGGTGGACACAGGAGCACCAGGACCACGTCAAACCCAACAAGGGGGGACAGTAGGCGAATAGTATGTAAATAGGGCAACCTGAGAAATATAATGTATAGCCTGGTTGGCCATCTCAAAATCGCAGATAATGCCAAAATATATGCTATCCTATCAGGTAAATAACAATCTACACAACCAGGGCCAGTGCTACCACTAGGCAAACTAGGCAACCGCCTAGGGCGCCCAGCCGCTGGATTGCCTCCACGTCTGCATGCTCTGCAGGCTACAGCATGTACCTAACTTAGTCTCAGGCATCTGCTCTGCTCGCCACCTCCTGCTCTGGGATGGTGGGTCGACAAGCCCAGATTGCGGGTTCCCTACTCGCCATCCCCGAGCATTAGTGTGAAGAACAGAGCCGGCACTAGAGGAAGCAGAGCCGATGCTTCCTGTATAGCGCCGACTCCTGTCACATGGGCAGGGCAAAGGGGAGGGGTCAGGGGCAGAGCCATGAGGGGCAGAAAAATTGAGTTTCGCCTAGGGTGTCAAAAATCCTTGCACCAGCCCTGTACTTTAAGCTGCTTCCAACTGGTCAAAGTGTGTGAAGAGAATCCAATCTTGAAACCCAGTTAGAAAATATCAAAAGGAATGAAGTGTAAGGTCACATCCAAATAGCAGCTGGGGCTAAATGGGTTCCCAACAAGATATTGGAGCAAACTGGCACAAGGTAACCTCTGGGTGGTCTTCCAGACATCAAAAGGGGAAAAGGAAGAAGAGGCACCACCATAGGAACCACTATAGCCAATAGACAAAAATGTACATAGAGTATCCCCATATGAAAATCAAGATAAACCTACCAGGCTCTAGAAGTATGTAACATATTGTCCAACCTTGTGGTCTGTCCCCAGTGAGAAAGGAGGCCCTAATATACCCCCCCCCCCTTCAACACTCCAAAATCAATCGCCAGCACGACCATTCATTCCCTGGTGACGACGTCAGCATGCAAAGCGGAATCCTGCCCTACTGAGGGGGCAGCGGGCGAAAGCGGCCAAACAGTGGATGGCCACATGCACCAAAGGGGAGCCATCCAAAAGGAGGCAATTCCCCCAGGCCCCATAGAGAGGCAAAAGAAAATACATCCACCAAAGGGAGGATGTACGCAGGGCACATATGCCCCCCCCCCCCAATATCAAGCACATGTGCTCCAACCATTGGCCATAGCCTGCAGGCATACACACAATTAACAACATATATATATTAATACATAAATTAAAATCCTGCATAAATACATAATCAGAAAAACTGGACAATATGGTCAATGCTTTCCAAAAACAAGCAAACCCCCATATAAAGGTTGCATAGTGATATATATATATATATATATATATATATATATATATATATATATATATATATATATATATCACTAAGTACACCAAATCAGTCATCACTTGCAAATATGGAGACAGATCAGTAAATACGGAGTCCATTAAAGAAAAGGTTTAAAGCTAAAGGTTTTATTTTAACCGGGTGAGGATGTAGCTTTCAAGTTAAAAATCCATTTAGCCTCACGCTGAAGGATAATTTTATCCCAGTCTACCTCTCTTGAACTGGCAGTAATATGTTCAAGTGTGTGTTTTTTTTTTTTTTAACACTTTATTTTGCATTATTTTTGTGGACAAGACCTACATGTCTACTAATAGGCTTAGACAATTTTTTATATTTGGCATAATAAACATGATCCTTGATTCTGCGCCAAAACTGGCACTTTGTCTTGCCCACATAAAATGCTCCGCATTCACAGAACATAATGTATACTATTCCTGCTATCTGTCAGTCCACACGATGATTACAATTTATTTCATTTCTGACTGCTTCCTGCCTGGCTTTGGGTATTCTATGTGGCTTTACATGATTAGGCCCCTTCACATGAGCATCGTTATGTGGCAAAACCAGGCGGTTGAGGTGCGTTTTTAACTTACCTGAGCCACCTGTCAAAACCAGGCAATGGCTGCTGGAGAGCCCCATATGCCTTACTGTGCAGCAACAAAATAGGGCATAATGCTTTTGGTGGGTAATATCACTTGCCACCACACCCCATAGAGGTAAATGGGGCCACACCACAACAGTGATGCAAACAACACCAATCGACATGGTTGTGATGCTGTGAAGAGGGATTTCAGTGTGAAATCTCTCTCCAAACAGGCATGCAGGAGGTTGTAAGTGTAAGTTAGTATCCCTTTAGGGGAAGCCCCACCCCCTGGGTGTGTACTGTGGGCTGAGCTATGTCTTTCCCTTATAAATTTTGGGCCTGGGTGAGGGAGCATCAGAAGGTTGGTGGGAAGTGGTAGCCTGTTGTGAGCTACCATAAAGTTACAGTCCATTGCTGAGATATGCCCTTTTGCGGTTGACCTGGAGCAGGGATAGGGAAAGGGACAATTCCAGTAAAACCTACTAGAAGAGTAAGCAGAAGAGCTGGTTGTCACCCCCTTGCTTAGAATGGATCCAGAGTCAACAGTGTTGCGTTTAACTTTTGTGCAGAAGGAGGCTTAGTTTATCCTGACTGGAGAGAACTTTGTTCACAGTAAAATGTTTTAAACAACTGATTGTGTGGACAATTGTTTACTTAGAGAAGTGGGCCTCAGGCTGGCAGCACAAGTAGCCAAAATGGCGGAGTTACTCAATAATCAAGGTATGTTGTACGCGATTCCATTCCTGTCTCAGAAGGATAATGGGAGGTGTCCTGGACCAGCATGGCCATTGTTGGTGGGCAATGAGGGACCTGCTTATAAGTATCATGGATTGAGAGTCAGCATCTAAGCCCACGTAAAAAAGGTTTTGTCTCCCCCCACCCCGGAGACTGGCCAGTTAAAGAAGAAACAGCTTATGAGTTTGTCTCTAAAGGCCCGTACACACGGTCGGACTTTTTGCCAAAAACGTCAAAATTAGCACGTTTTTCAAAAAATCCGACCGTGTGTACGCTCCATCGGACAGCCTTTTACGGTTTTCATCGGACAAAAGTTCACTCAAACTTTTCGGCAACAAAAGTCTGATGGTGCAAAGTCCTATCATGTGTACAGAAATCCATCGGACTTTTGTCCGAGGTACAAATATGCATGCCCAGAACCAATGTTAAAATCAACCAACAATAGCAGAAGTTGACCAAAGGGTGGCGGTAAAGAGCAGAAAAGAGAAGAAAAACCATGTGATGTTGGGAGAGTTTTGGGAAAGTTTGCAGAAAAGTCCGAGCGTGTGTATGCTATTGGTGTGCCCAGCCAACTCCCTTCGGACAAAAATCCACGGAAAACTTTGTTTGAAGTCCGACCGTGTGTACGAGGCTTTAGGCTCACTACAAATATTACAGTCTGATTGTACAATCTCCTTTACTGCTATCAACACCTATAAAGTTCAAGAGCCTGCCTGATTGGATGCAAATTGATTAGACCATTTACGTAGGTCCTCATATTACATAGCTTTGGTAAATCTAAAGTTGATTGTATGTTAAATATTGTAATGATTATAGTGACCATTAGTCATTCTCTCCTTCTAAATTGACAACAAATCCTAAGTTTCCCCCTCATGAACTTTACAGGCAATGTACAAAACTTACAATAAAAGGCAAAATATGCCAATCTTTATTACAAAAAATAATGGGACAATAAAATTACAGTATAGCTGGTCTGGATGAACATATACAGCACAGCACAATGTATTCTTAGGGATACCCCAATGTCCATGGTAGTCCAATATAATCCGCCCTGTTATTCATTGGGAAACGTGTGGATGAACAAGCCTATCTGATTTCAACATGATGGTGGCCCCAGTGGATGCGCACTGTCCCCTCCCCATGTGACCATGTCGATACAGGGATATGACGTATCTTCCTATGGGGGATTGAAAATATGTCATATGCCTGTATCGACACACGTTGGGGAGGACAGGACGGTGCAGGAGACAGCTGTCTGTCTCAAGGTGGGGGGACATACTATTTCAGTGTTTTGGCTTGCTGTAGGGTGGTGCACTGAAGCTCCAGTACAATGTGAGTACCCCAGAGAGGGGCTATTGTTTAATAAATATTTTTATACTTAAAACAGTATCACACCATCCAGCATTTTATATATCCCATAAGTATGTGGAGACAGTGCTATTGGACATCCCAGGATCCCAGAGCATTCACAGAATCCAGAGGTGGTTCACATGCGTCTTTTGACTGAACCTAATTGTGAGATCACACACTCTAAGGTGAGCGAATTCACATGGGGGGGGGGGGGGGGGTGAGTGTGGTCACGTGAACACATTTGGATCACCATGACAAGATTTAATCATGATTATGTTTGAAATGGACTTTATGATTTAAAGGGGTTGTAAAGGTAAAAGTTTTTTGACCTTAATGCATTCTATGCATTAAGGTGAAAAAACATCTGTGGATTAGCGTCCCCCCCGCCCCCCCGTTTACTTACCCGACCCCTCGAAAGTCCCGCGCCGTGAACGCGCTTGCTTCTCGGCCAGGCTTCTCGGCTCATTCATTGGTTGATTGGAAGCAGCGCAGTCATTGGCTCGTGCTGCTGTCAATCACATCCAATGACGCGGCGCGCCGGGGGGCGTGGCCGAGTGATACAGTGAGCGGCTATGGCCGCCGGCTGTATCACGGGAGCGCGCCCGCAAGAACTTTCCACTATGTAAGCTCACTAACGAGGAAAGTTCTTGCGGGGAGGAACAGATACAGCCGCCGAGGGACCCCAGAAGACCAGGATCGGGGCCACTCTGTACAAAACGAGCTGCACAGTGGAGGTAAGTATAACATGTTTGTTATTTAAAAAAAATAAAAAAGAAACGTGCCTTTAGTGTTCCTTTATTCATGTTGCATTGATTTTTGAGATTCATTATCAGTTCAGTATATACTTGTGCACTATAGAACTTTTCACATTGTCACTTTATTTATACGTTTGGATTACCATATTATGTTTGTAATGGACTTTATGATAGGGTGACCAGACATCCCCGGTTTCAGGGGACAGTCCCTGGATTGAGGACACTGTCCCTGGACCAAGTCTGTCCCCGATTTTGTCCCCGGTTTTGTCCCCGGATTGGACTTGAACAGAGGCTGGAGCAATTTCAAAGACAGTCAGTGCAGAATAAAAAAAAAAAAGATCTGAATTACACACCCCCGCTGCGCCGCTCCTACCAGCTTAGGGGGGTGTATTTTTTTCCATTATCTGTGCCTCTTTCTGATGATCATGTGCTGGTCGGAGCAGAGGGAATATTTCTTCAGTTTCGGGTGCATTCCCATTCAGCTCCGCTCGCGTGTTCTTCTGCCTTGGCTCAAGTCCCGGCCAGCCGCCTGCCTGCTTATCACCTTGCCTTCCCTGGCAGAGTGATTTTCCTCCGCACCCCACCCAGTAGTACCTGGGGCCGGAGAGTAAGACTTGACAGGCTGTGAGGTGGGCGGCGACGGGCAGAGAGTTGCTGATTACCGCCATTACTAGTAAAAAAAAAAAAATATGTCCCCGGATTTCATTTTAAAAATCTGGTCACCTTACTTTACATTTACACGGACACCAGGTTCTTTCATTATGTCATGTTGTATAACTGTAGATCAGTCCAGGTATCTGAGAGAAAAAGTCTGTATTCATTCTTACGAACTCTTATTTCAATTCTTTTGGGTCACTGTCAGAGTTTCCTTTATGGGCACCTAAGGTGTAAAGGGGGCTGTCTCATTTTGGAGGGTTGGTACTGCCAGCAAAGTCTCTCTGTCCTTCCAAGGTTTTAAGGTTTTAAGAGATTAAAATTATATATTTGTTCTGGCTTTCTTCTCCCTGCCTGATGGACTTTATAGTTTATTTCCCCTGTTCTTTCTATAAAGGAACCCTGCCACTTGCCACTGCTACTAAAAGATAAGTTCACCTTTGGAACCATTTTTTAGGGTGGAACATGAAACATGTTCCAGTATCTGTATCTTCTTCCCCTGATCCCCCTCATCCTCCCTCTTACAGCAAGTGGGGGATATTCTCTCTGCAGCCGCTGTCACAATTTAAAAACATTTTGGCCCTGTGGGGCTCCACCCACATGGCAGTGTCATTAAAATAGTTTCCTGTGAATGAATAGACTACAAGTACTGTCAGCCATTGTGGGCTTGTCGGGTCATTGACTATGACAAAGCGATAGAAGCGCGAAACGCGTCGTCGAGGCCACCCAGGACTGTTATTTGTCAATGACCCGACTCCATCTGCAACTGTATGTCACCTTCTACCAAATTCTCCAGCAGCCTTTTTATATTGGCGTAAATATATTCTTTCAAGTGGAAGAGTGACCCATGATCCTCACAGCACGTGTGATTTGTCCATCATTTCCACTGCATTATCAGCTGAAAAGTATCTCTGGTCGAAAATCTGCAGTTCCGGTGTCACTGTGCATCAGTTCCGGTTTTCCACTTCCTGTTCCCCCTGCCAGCGTCGCAGCTGGTCTGTCGTCACTGGCCGGTGCGGTATCCGGCTGTCTCCGCAGTGTTCACCGCTCCTGTCTCCCCACTCGTCTGACCACCGTTCACAGGCTTGCTGGAGTGTCTGTTTTTCCGTGATTTCGATATTTGCCAGCTTGGCGGCTGCCTTCTCTTCCCTCTCCATGATATAGGAAGTTATGCTGAGGAAGAACAGACCCGTTCTAGCTTTGTTTCTGCTATGGATGTCAGGTGACTTTGATTTTATATACAGTCCCTTTTTCCTTGTGCTGTTTTCAGCTATTTTACTAACTGCCTTTTTTGAGCTTATGGAGGCTACAATAAATGTTTTATATCCATTTCAATAGTCTGCTTATCCTTGCTCATTGAGCGCTGGATCTTTGTGTTGTTGCTTGTAGTTCTGAATGAACTAAAAGGGCTCTGGTGAGCATTATCATTATTATTATTATTATTATTATTATTATTATTATTATTATACAGGATTTATATAGCTGGGGATAAAGCACAGGCACCAATCTAAGTGTAGTATTAAAAATGAATTTAATGCACATATGGTTGTGGGTACTCACAAGAGTGAAGTAACAAAAATAA
Organism: Rana muscosa; assembly: GCA_029206835.1. Classification (NCBI taxonomy): domain Eukaryota; kingdom Metazoa; phylum Chordata; class Amphibia; order Anura; family Ranidae; genus Rana; species Rana muscosa. The sequence goes on along the minus strand of CM055121.1, from coordinate 208,787,754 downwards.
TTTTGCACAAATATCAGGGCGTCCGTGGAGTGGGTACATCCGGATGGCATCTACGATGAGTGCTCAGAGCAGGACGAGCCGGTGGTTGCCGACACTTCCTGGATTCTGGAACGCACAGGGAGCCGGGGATGACGTCCCTTCCGGGACGTAGTGGACCAATAGGCGACACGTTTGCGGAGCATGCGCTCCTTCTTCAGGCCTAGCTGGGGCCACGTTAGATGTGGGTTTTTAAGCAAATTTTCTGCTACTGCTGGGTCCTAGGATCCCGTGGCTTTTAAGAATGTAAAGTTCTATCATGGCAGTAAGCACAATAATACAATAATCACAGAACTACCTTGATAATATTGGATAAATATGGATTAAAATACTGGATGGCAAGAAAAAAATAATTATATATATATATATATATATATATATATATATATATATACAGTAGATCACAAAGAATATAGATATAGAAAATGAATGGAAATGCATAGAAAGATGTGTATGTATAATAGTGGTAATGGTAAGAGGAACATGACTGGTAAACGCAAGATAGGAATATATGAATCAATAATAACTATATGAATGAAAGAAAATATAGATGTAAGAAAATATAGATGAGAGAAATGTATGAAAAAATTTATTAATGAATGAAAAATGTATCCAAAAACTTAAAGAAAAAAATGATAAAATGAAAAAAGAAAAAGAAAGAAAAATAATAATAAAAACAGAAAAATTATCAGTATAAACTATGGAAAATGATGGCAGAGTGGACCACAACCAAACAGGAAGCATTCTATCTTATTGATTTGGCTAGTATAACGTTTTGGAATTAATTAGTACTATGATTATGGGTACTTACTTTAGTTGATGAGGACCATAAGGGTCTAGGATATAGTGTGTAAACTGAAAAGAGGGGGGATTCCTGGATAAAAAGATTAATTATATTGTGATTGATCCGATACTACGTGCGATGTCCAATATTTAATACATATATATGTGTGTGTGTGTGTGTGTGAAGGTGGATGCACGCACATGGATCCACGCCTCCAAACACGTATATGCGCACCTACGCCCACAGACTACACACAAAAAAACTATTTGGTGAGATAGGTGGGTATAGCGCTTCAGAAATTGTATTAAATTGTGTTCAAAGTCCAGTCCGGTTGACAACCATGGCTCTCTCCATAGATAGTGGAGAAATGAGCATTGTCACCCTAGGGCAGGAAGTGTGTTATTTGCAGGATTAAAGAACAGAAAGCATTTTCTTCTTGTAAAAAAAGAACAGAAAGCCTTAAAAAAAAAGAACACAAATGCAGCCATCACTCTAAGAACTGCTGCAACATATTACATTTTTGTTTTTGACATCAAGCAACATTAACAGCCCTTCCTTTACAAAAAGCAATAAGACAACTTTGGTTTACATTCAAACATACAATTTGTATCATCATTTGCATGTTAATGAAGACAGAAATTAAATATTGTTTTTATTACTTTAATTACATTTGTCAGAGTAAGTGATTTTTATCTGCAAATAAAAATTTAAATGACAATGAAACTGCGGTCTAATTTTTGGTAGAAGTGCCGTTTATACTAAACTCTGCGGCTAATTAGTAAAATATTACATTTACTCCCATAGTTGTTAATAAAATGACAAATGTCAAGTGAATGATGTTAAGCTAAGTTGGATAACCAACGAGGCAAAACTAAGTGACATTTCTCTAAAGCTGAGAAAACAAGCAGAACGTGAATATGTAACTTTTTAACATGTCACTGGTCTTGTCATTCTTAATTTGTATGTACGTGGCCATTGGTTTTAGCTTAAACACAAGAACAAACAGGATGCTCAAGTCAGATTTACTAAGGGTCACTGAAATGGTCACTGGTAATGCTCTGGTTCAGCAGTACTACACAAAACAGGGACCACCCTCTGGGGAAAAAGAAAGGACCCGGAGTTGAGAATCTACACATATACAATCCAATGTGTGCCAATTAAAGGTCCAAGAGTTCAAGATAATTTATTTGATAAAACCGATTCATAGCAGGATTCTGCTATGTATCAATTTTATCATTAAATTACCTAGGACTCTTGGATGTTTGCTTGATGCTCTCACTGGATTGTATGTATTTGTTTCAGCTTGGTATAGCTATGGTTTTTCACAATGGAATCTTTGCTTGGTTCAGAATCTCTTAAAAGAGAAGTATGGAAAAAAAATCTGAATAATTATTTTTGTCCCCTGCCTTACAGCTTTTAGCTACATTTACATCAAAAGCACTCTTCATACATGGTAAGATGGTTTTACACAACGTCAATGCGTTTCACAGACTTACGTCCATCCTGAGTAAGCAGACTCAAGTATGCAAAATGTGTTGATGCTATGGAAAGCCATTTTATCATGCTCTACGTTATCGAGAAACACACTTTTTGATGTTGTAATGCTGTAAAGCTGTAATGTAGGATTTCCATGAGGAACGTGAATATATGTCGACATGTTGCACTAATATTTGACCTTTCCAATGTGTTTTATATATTGATATCAATAAAAATAAAAAGGGACAAATACACCAGCTCTTGCTGTTCCTATCACGCTGCCTATTTATATTCTAGAGTGTGGATTTTTTGGATTTCTTTGTTATGCTTTGGAGTTTTGTTTTGGATGTTCATACTGTGTGAACTTTTTATGGATAAAAATTTTTTAATTTTTTTTTGGGGATTTACACCATGTGGAGCAATTTTTTGTTTTCCATGGTTATGAATGGATAAGGTAGCTGCTACCCGCCTATCCGGATTTTTCCTGGTTGGATTGCCATTGATCCTGGGAGGAGGTGTTCTATAGATCTTGGTCGTCTCTACAAAGCCTGGCTGTCTGATCCGTCCACGAAGTGGACAAAGTCTTGAAGATCCACCGCCGTACGGTGTGTTGGATCCATCCCAGCTGGTAAGAGTACCTTATCTCTCCCCCATTGACACAAGGTGAAGGCACTCCCGGGTGTTACCACGTATATCCACATTGAACATCCATATCTACGTATTCTATAACAATCCCACATTGGACTTTGGTCTTTTTGGATGGTACTTTGTCTATTGTTAGACAACTACAGGGACACATACTCATCTTTGATGTCTGATAGAAATATAATTCCTATTTCACTGATTTAGGATTATCACTCTATTGCTATTCATGTTTCACAACATAATATTTGCACTATAATTTTTGTTGTACATTAATATGTTGGTTAAATACTTGTAATCACAGAAGGATTACAGACACTTATTTATGCTATATATGTATTTCTATATTTTTCACTAATTTTGAAATATATACCAGTATGGGTTTTTGATTAAATTTGAATATTTTTCACACCCTACCATATTTAGGACTTTTATCCTAAATTCTCATTAGCGCCACACTTATTATATATTTACACTTAATTAATTTTGTCTGATTTTGGTGTTTGGCTGCTGTTGCTACAATATTCTTGGGTTGGCGCAGTATTATATAATTTTATATAAATCTCCATTGGGTACTGGTAAATTCCACTTTCTGGTGGTGTTGTTACTTGTAGTACTGGTGGTGTTGTAGTACAATTCATGGATGTGGTAGCCAAGCTGGTCCACACTTTTTTGTATGTTCGACCTTGCAGAGGTCAAAGTATACTATAAAAGTGCACATACTAGTGTCAAAAACAGTAGAACATTGGAAAAAGTATATTTATCCCTTCCTTGGCTGATATACCTTTGGGCAATTTTAATCTTCCTAGACTCAGATTGGTTCCTAAATACCCCTGATCTCTAGGTTTCAGAGATTTTAATTTAGAGTTTTCTCAGTGGAAATAGTTCAACAGCCTAATTGATTATTGTTGGGTAAGATATAACCTCTTGATCAGTGAGGTCCTGCTAGCCACTCAGAATGAAGCATAAAGCTGGGTACACACTATTGGGTTGCACGAAAAAAAAATGTCAAATCCGGTCGGACCCGCTGTACTAACCATGCAAGGTTAGTACGGCAATCTACCCCGCTGAGCTGTTGTGTTCTGACAGGGCCCCGCCCCCGAACACTCCGATCAGCACTCTCTGCCATTGGCTGAGAGCGCTGATCGGGAGTCAGTTGGCTGCTGGTTTTCCAGCATGCACATCCGACAGAAGCCGGCCAGACCGACTTACACACAGGCAGAACGTTGGCTGTTTTTTTTTTTTGAACCGGCAAGTGTCTCCCAACTTTCTGCCAATGGGTATGGGGCTTTAGAGACAACAGACTCAATTCACGTAGCGGTATCTACCACTTTAAAAAAATGCAGTAAAATACCACTTAGCGTTTTCCCAAAGATTTTTGGGCTTTCACAAAAAAAAGCTTCGAAAATACGGCATAATAACAATGGTGAAATAAAGAAATAATGTGCACCCCTTTCCTTTCTTACACCCCACTGCGCCCTGGAATAAGCTTAACAAAGTCAAGCTTGTGTATTGTATGTGAAACCTCAAGCTGCTACTTTAAAAAAGATAATGGTGAAATGATTTTGAATAAACAAAATAGTAGCGCTGTGTTCAATGAATGAACAAATCTAAACATATAAATCAATACACACCCTGTGAAAGGAATAATGTACATATATCAAATACAGAAAATATATAAGTGTCCATAACATCCATCCAATGCTTAAAGGAGCAAGTGAAAAAGTCAGAAAATATATATTTATATAAGTAAATTTTATATATATATATATATATATATATATATATATATGTAAAATAAGTCCAGAAGTGATTATGATAATTCCAAGTGATTAGACTTGAGTGAACAATCAATCTTCATGTGATAGCTTGAATGAAAACTTCCACCACACCATAAGTGATCAGTGATTCCACACCCTAAGGACTTGCACTCACCAATAGGATATGCCTCGCACGCTCATGCTTGGCGTTACAGCCTAATTAGACCCCCAAGGGTATCAAACGAATCCAACGGTGTATCAGCAAGCCAAATCACTCCACATGTAAAAATAAAACGTCTCCAATAGTGAAGTATATCAAACTTTTATTAAAACAGCACAAGTAGCCTTCAAATATTGCACTCACATCTATTAGAACAGGTAAAAGCACTTCAGCAGTAAAAAAATCCAAACACCAGACAAGCTTGCGGTGGCAGCCGCGATGTATTGCGGTCTCGGCAGACCTAGAATTAAACCACAGGTCTCACCCTCCACTTCATTTAAAAGCACTCCAAAACACTACACACTTGATGGCCGGTAAGGTCGGTAAGTGGCCAGTAAGGTCAGAACGTTATGAACTACGAGTAACAGCCATGTAGCCACTCCCAGACTAGTTTCGTCACTCTGAACTTCTTCCAATGGGATTGGCTACACGGTCTAGCATCATCTCATTTATACTCCGCCCGTTATTTGAGCCCGTACGTGTGTCTCATTGCGCCTGCGTGCACTCCGCGTCCCCATGACCGCAATACATCAGGCATGACCCCAATTGCAATAGACAAGGGGACAAGTCCTGACACAATCTATAAAAATATTCCTCCACATCGGCTATATACTAAACTTTGCAGCCTAACATATACAGTAATATGCTATGTAGCGGGCTCTTCCTCCCCTCTCCCCGTCCCCTCTATTAACTTTCTGCTCGCAATGTCTCTGGTCTAGGGGTATGATAGGGGAGGGAGAGGGTGCGCGACACCTGGCTTCCACCACAGATGTATAAGTGGTATTAGCAATGCCTTCCTTTACCTTCGGGCCTGTGCTGTGCATCGGATCCTCCCTCCAAGAGTCTCCAAGAACCTCGTCTGCCAGAAACTTGAGCCACGCACCGTTAAAGTCCAACACTCCTTTATTTAGCACATAACATGGACTCCCTTGGCTATAGAACAGAAAGGAGGTGTGTGTACGAATAGGCCCAGACACAAGTTCGATCCTCCACTCTCCTCCAAAGAGTGGGTTATGGTCTCCGCACGAGGGAAATTCACCTTCCGGATGGTCTCCAACAAGAGGCTCACCCGTCACCAGCAGTATGCTGCACCAGGTCTTCAGATGAGGAGCTCTTCCGGGTCCATTACGTCCACCTCGGATTCAGGCATCCATCTCCGGAGTACCTTAGGATCCTTCCCTTGCGGAACTCAGTGTTGGGCACTGAGCTCCGGACCGCCGTCCGAGTACCTCACCCCAGGCCAAAGGTGCCAAGGGTGGAACACGATCTCCGGTGGTCCTCTAGGCCTAGTCCGCCTAGAGGACAAACACGAACTCCGTCCGTAGGCTAAAGGTGCCAGGGACCAACAACCCCGTGACCAAGATCGCCGGCCCCTTTTATCCCCTCTCCCAGCAAGCACGGCGGGTTCCCCGCCCCACCATACCGCTGCCCAGAGAGGACAAAAGTAAGCTCAGCACACAGCGGTATCCGTCCGTCGGCCCACAGTGACAGCGCCACCCAGTGGACCTCCGGAGATACACCACTGGTGTCACCGAAAAATTCAAAAACTTACGGCGGGAAAGGAAGTACCCGCTACAGCTATATAAAACGGCATTATTCAATGTGCATTATAAAATAACAATTGCCCCAATCATTTGGTTTAATTGCACCAAAAGACTAGTGCAATATTAAAATCATATTCTAATAAGTTACAAATAGAAAAAACGTATATAAATATACATATATATGCTCTGAAAATATATTGTGTCAGAGTCTCTTACTGTTAGTATTATATAATAACAGGAGATAGGTCAAGAAGATAGACTAAAAAAAAAAACATATGTGCAGGCAATGTCGGAACATAAGTGCACAATAGGTGAACTAGATTACCATATTGGAGATTCTAAAATAAAAATAGAGTTTTTAAAATTGAAAAATTACAATTAAAAATTACTAATGAAGCAGTTCAAATCGAGTTCAATACGGCATGCAGTATTATTCAGAAATATGAAGTATTTATCTCATGAAACCATGCAGTATTTTATCTAATCTGATATATAGGGATGAGTCGAACACCCCCCTGTTCGGTTCGCACCAGAACCTGTGAACAGCCAGAATGTTCGCGCAAACTTTAGAACCCTATTAAATACAATGGACTCGAACGTTCGAAATCAAAAGTGTTAATTATAAAGGCTAATATGCAAGTTATTGTCCTATTAAGTGTTTGGGGACCCGGGTCCTGCCCCAGGGGACATGTATCAATGCAAAAAAAAGTTTTAAAACGGCTGTTTTTTTGGGAGCAGTGATTTTAATAATGCTTAAAGTGAAACAATAAAAGTTCCCCATCAGGTCCGCCCCCTCGTATGTCAGACCCCGCCTATGTCATTGGCTGAGCGGACCTGATGGGGAACTGCCTCCGCAGTGTAATAAATGAATAGACCCGCCCCTTCTCACGTTCCGCATCTGGTCCGCTTAGCCTTACACCTATGTCATTGGCTGAGCGGACCTGATGGGGAACTTTAGAAAGGGCGGGTCTATTCATTTAATACACTGCGGAGGAAGTTCCCCATCAGGTCCGCTCAGGCTCAGCCAATGACATTTTGTGTGGACAGCGCTGGACATCGGATCGCCGCGTGAAACTGGATTACATCGCTGGAATGGGTTTTTTCTTTTTTTATTTGTAAATGGGCTGTAAAGGTTTGTTTTTTATTTTCTAAATAGGTTCCTTTAAGCTAGTGCATTGTTGGTTCACTTACCTTTTCCTTCGATTTCCCTTCTTTGTCTGAATTTCTCACTTCCTGTTCCTCCTCAGTAAGTTGTTCAGTAAGCTGTTCTGGCTGACTAAACACCGCTCGGATGTTGGTGTGAAGATTACTGAGGAGAAACAGGAAGCGAGAAATTCAGACAAAGAAAAAAAACATTTAGAAGGGAAATCTAAGGAAAAGGTAAGTGAACCAACAATGCACTTGCTTAAAGGAACCTATTTAGAAAATAATAATTTAATTTAATAAATTTAATTCACATGGGGGGGGGCCGGGATCTGGCTGTCCCCTTTGTTAAAGGGGTCTTCCAGATTCCGATAAGCCCCCTGCCCGCAGACCCCCACAACCACCGGGCAAGGGTTGTGGGGATGAGGCCCTTGTCCCTATCAACAAGGGCCTCATCCCCACAACCCATTTTTTCTGGAGCAGTGATTTTAATAATGCTTAACCACTTGTCCCCCGCCCACTGTCAATAGACGGCGGGCGGAGGATACTCTCGTTCTGGGAGGACGTCATATGACGTCCTCCCTTTAAAATGAGCTAGGAGGCGCGCGCCCGCCGCGTTCACAAGGCCCCGGTGCGCGTGCCCGGCGGCCGCGATTGCCCGGGAAACGAGCAGGAAAGTGGGTCTCTGTGTGTAAACACAGAGATCCACGTCCTGTGAGGGAGAGGGGACCGATGGTGTGTCCCTTGTACATAGGGACAACCATCGGTCACCTCCCCCAGTCAGTCCCCTCCCCCCACAGTAAGAACACTTTGAGGGAACATATTTAACCCCTTCCCGCCCCCTAATGGTTAACCCCTTCCCTGCCAATCACATTTATACAGTAATCAATGCATTTTTATAGCAGGGATCGCTGTATAAATGTGAATGGTCCCAAAAATGTGTCAAAAGTGTCCGATGTGTCCGCCGCAATATCGCAGTCACAATAAAAAATCGCAGATCGCCGCCATTACTAATAAAAAAAAATAAAAAAAAATGCTATAAATCTATCCCCTATTTTGTAGACGCTATAACTTTTGCGCAAACCAATCAATACGCGCTTATTGCGATTTTTTTTTTTTTACCAAAAATATGTAGAAGAATACGTATCGGCCTAAACTGAGGAAAATGTTATTTAAAAAAAAAAATGGGTATTTATTATAGCAAAAAGTAAAAAATAGTGTTTTTTTTCCAAACTGGACGCTCTTCTTTTGTTTATAGCGCAAAGAATAAAAACCGCAGAGGTGATCAAATACCACCAAAAGAAAGCTCTATTTGTGGGAAAAAAAGGACGCAAATTTCGTTTGGGAGCCACGTCGCACGACCGTGCAATTGTCATTCAAAGTGTGACAGCGCTGAAAGCTGAAAAATGGCTTGGGCAGGAAGGGGGTTTTCGTGCACAGTAGAGAAGTGGTTAAAGTGAAACAATAAAAGTGAAATATTCCTTTAAATTTCGTACCTAGGGTGTGTGTATAGTATGCCTGTAAAGTCTCGCTTGTTTCCCGTGCTTAGAACTGTCCCTGCACAAAGTGTCATTTCTGAAGGAAAAAAAGTCATTTAAAATTCACTCCCGGCTATAATGAATTGTCGGCTCCTGGCAATACATAGAAAAGTCATTGATAAAAATAAAAAATAAAAATGCGTGGGGGTCCCCCCAAATTCAATTACCATGCCCTTCAGGTCTGGTATGGATTTTAAGGGGAACTCCACCCCAAATTTAAAAAAAAAACGGCGTGGAGTTCCCCCAAAAATCCATACCAGACCCTTATCCGAGCACGCAACCTGGCAGGCCACAGGAAAAGAGGGGGACGAGAGAGCGCCCCCCCCCCTCCTGAACCGTACCAGGCCACATGCCCTCAACATGGGGAGGATGTCCCCATGTTGATGGGGACAAGGGCCTCACCCCCACAACCCTTGCCCGGTGGTTGTGGGGGTCTGCGGGCGGGGGGCTTATGGGAATCTGGAAGACCCTTTTAACAAAGGGGACCCCCAGATCCCGCCCCCCCCTGTGTGAAATGGTAATGGGGTACATTGTACCCCTACCATTTCACAAAGAAAGTGTAAAAAATGTTAAAAATGACAAGAGCCGGTTTTTGACAATTCCTTTATTAATGTCTTCTCTTTTCTTCCATCTTCTTCCTTCTTCTTCTTCCATCTTCTTCTGTTCTCTATTCGGGTTTCTTCCTCCATCTTGTTCTTCATCTTCCTCTTTATCTTCATCTTCCTACTTCCTTCTTCCTTCGGTGTTCTCGTCCGCATCTTGCTCCGGCTTTTTCTTCCCTTCTTCGGCCGCTCCGTTTGAATTGGAGGTTCCCGCTGTGTGACGTTCTTCAGTTCCCCTCTTGGTCCGCTGCCACCCGGTGACCCCGCCCCCCTCTGACACCACGGGGAAAGTCCCTGTGGAAATCCATGTGCGTCAGAGGGGGGCGGAGTCACCGGGTGGCAGCGGACCAAGAGGAGAACTGAAGCGTCACACAGCGGGAACCTCCAATTCAAACGGAGCGGCCGAAGAAAGAAGAAAGGAAGAAGAAGCCGGAGCAAGATGCGGACGAGAACACCGAAAGAAGAAGAAAGAAGAAGAAAGAGGAAGAGGAATATGAAGAACAAGATGGAGGAAGAAACCCGAATGGAGAAAAGAAGAAGATGGAAGAAGAAGATGGAAGAAAGGAGAAGACATTAATAAAGGAATTGTAATTTTTTTAATTTTTTACACTTTCTTTGTGAAATGGTAGCCATTACCACTTCACACGGGGGGGGTGGGATCTGGGGGTCCCCTTTGTTAAAGGGGTCTTCCAGATACCGATAAGCCCCCCTGCCCGCAGACCCCCACAACCACCGGGCAAGGGTTGTGGGGATGAGGCCCTTGTCCCCATCAACATGGGGACATCCTCCCCATGTTGAGGGCATGTGGCCTGGTACGGTTTAGGAGGGGGGGGTGCTCTCTCGTCCCCCCCTCTTTTCCTGCGACCTGCCAGGTTGCGTGCTCGGATAAGGGTCTTGTGTGGATTTTTGGGGGGACTCCACGCCATTTTTTATTGAATTTGGGTAGGAGTTCCCCTTAAAATCCATGCCAGACCTGAGGGGCCTGGTAATGGAATTTGGGGGACCCCCACGCATTTTTTTTTTTCAATGACGTTTATCTGTATTGACGGGAACCAGCAATTCATTACAGCCGCGAGTACTTTTTAATGACTATTATTTTACTTTAGAAATGCCATTTTGCTCTTGAACTGTTATAAACATGGAAAACATGCGCAACTTTACAGGCATACTATAGACATCCCCCAGGTATGATATTTAGGGCCAGTTCACACCGGATGCAGTGCAGTGCGTTTTTTTGATGCATGAAAAACGCAAAGAAAGTTGATCACATTAATGCCAATGGCATAGTTCACACCACTGCAGTCCGTTCCAGTGCGTTTCAGAAAGGGAAAAAAAATGGTCATGCTGCATTTTTTAGGTACAGAACTGTACTGGACCGCAGTAAAACACATCAAAAAAGCAACGGAACGTACCAAAAACGCACTGGAATGCACCGGAACGCACCTAAATGCACCAAAGACGCACTGCAACACACTTGTCCTAAGGGAAAAAAACACTGGACGGCATCAAAAACGTATCAAAAATGCACTGGAACGTGTTAAAAACACGCATGCAGAAAAGCACCTGGAACGCATCCAGACTCCGTTTCTATGGTGTGAACTAGGGCCAGATCACACCATAGAAACGCAATGGACTGCATGTGGTGTGAAATGGCCCTTAAGCAATTTGGCATATTTAAAGGCACTTCTCCTTGTTTTGTTTTTGGTGTTGTCCAAATTGGTGACATTGATATATGTCCCTTAGGGTGGGACCTGGGCCCCCATTTTAAGGCCAATAACTAGAAGATAAGCCAGCCAAGTGGGGACTAGCAAAATTAACAAGTCAGTTCCCGTAGACTGCAATGGTATTTGTTGGTAAGGGGGGGGGGGGTGACTGTCCCATCTCTAATTTTGTAGCATGCTGGATGATGTGCTTAATTTTGGATGGGGGGGGTTATTTTCTGCTAGCTGCATTTGAGTTCTTCTGAGCATGCCCAGCCAGTTAGATTTTTTTGGTGGTGCTTTTCGTGTGTGAACAGCACCTGGATATTTCTGGACATGCTCAGAGAGTGTTTTTATGGGTTAGTAATTGAAGGGCATCCTTAACAGGTGTACCCACTTTGAAGTTCAGTCTCTACATTGGGTGAACTTGCATTTTGGGTGTTTCATGGACTGTGCATGTGTTTTCAATTGCCTCATTAGCACACAAACCTATGTTATATAAAGCTAGCAGATAGCCTCCTCTCCCTTGCCCTGAAAAGAGGCAAGTGTGTGCGTGTGTCTGGGGGGCAAAAAGTAAATTTTGGTGTCCTTATCGAGTTTGTAACACATGTATTTTATTTGTTATGTCTTTGCAAAACAGGTGTTTGTTTAAATTTTGTGGATTGTATTTTTTTGTGTGGGGGGAAATGTTCCCCTGAAATAATTTTGATGTTAATGTGTGTTGTTTGTTCATTTTGATTTAATTGTCTGTGCTGCATTATTTTGCTAAAACTTTCTCAAGATGTTGTGAGTTTGTAACTGTTTCAAATTGACCCTGTTTTTTATTTTGGCTTCACTTTTGTTTTGTTGACCAATAAAATTTGATGCAAAGTTTTGAGGTTTGTTTTGCGTTTTCTTTGCAACAAATGTGACAGCTGATTGGCATGTCAAAACAGGCGTGATTTGTCTACCCTGGTGCCTTCATGGTAGCATATGCATGTATTGTATTGTGTGCTGCCATGGAGCGTCACCAGGAAATGAAAAATACAGAGCGGTAAGTATTCAATTTTCCTTTTTACTGCAGTGGTTCTCAGCCTCAGTCCTCAAGTACCCTCAACAGGACATGTTTTGTGAATTTATCTTATCGAGAATTGCTGTCCAAAATTCAAAACCATTGACTGTGATTTAAAGCACACGTGCAAGATGAAGGAAAACCTGCAAACATGGCCTGTTGGGGGTACTTGAGAAGCACTGATTTAGAGCACTGCACTTAAAAATAGCTCAAGGCAATCCGATTCTAATTGTGGGCATTTTGAGGGAAACAACGTAAGTGTTAGAACCCCTGTTTTTTTTTTGGTTTTTTTAGGTTGGGCTTTGTGTCCCCTTTTAGTAAAATTGGCTTCACTTCCTGTCACACAGCTAAACAGGAAGTGAAGGTAAAACCCTACCAATGTCTTCTCTTGGGGACACACAGATCAATCTAACTAGTGTCCCCATTAAGCAAATTGTACTCTAGCACTTTGTTGGGTACACCCCAAATCATTGGATAGTTTGGGGTTTAGTAAAGACAAATCCACTCTGCAGTAAAAGTGTAGCTGCTGAAAATCTGAGGGATCACTGGTGATTGTAACATCCAATCATGTAAAAGCAAAGATGGTGTTTTTTTTGTTTGCATGTCCCCCTCGGATATCCAGCAAGTGCTCTTGTAGTGCAAAGTAGATTTGCCTTAAGTAAATAAACCCCAAAGTCCAAAATACCTAATAATTTGGAGTGTACCCCGCAAAATGCTGGAGTGCAATGTACATAATGGAGAAAGTATTTAGATTGACCTGTGTGTCCCCAAGGAAAGACATTGGTAGGGATTTCCCCTCACTTCCTGTGTGGCTATATGACAGGAAGTGAATTATTTGGAAGGATAAAGTGGCCAAATTTGGGAGTTGTCTTCACCCTATCAGGGGTGCAGACATCCCCAAAAATTGTCTAGACTTGTAATCCCTCTGCACTCTATCCCCAAGCAAAAATAAGAAAGGATTTAATTTAGTTTAACTTTGCAAAGACACATTCCTAAGTTGAATTGTGATGCATGTCAATGGCCCATTTAGACCCTCTTTAATCACTTGGGATCATCGCTATAACTGATCGACGGCCACAGCACGGTCCTCAATTGCCGGGAATCCGTCAATAGACGTCCTCCCCTTCGCGCCCGCTGTGGTCACTGAGACTCGGGTGATGACAGATCCGAGTAAGGGGCCGATCCCTGCCCCTTACCATGTGATCAGCTGTCAGCCAATGACAGCTGATCATGTGATGTAAACAAAAGCTGGGTAATGGTTTTTGTTTTCTCCTTGTGCTGACAGCGTGAGCATAAAAAAAGGCAATCACCGACTTATGTGCAAGGGACATCGGGCCCGAAGAGGAAGAGGCAATTCTGTGACAATCAGTAGCCCCTGCCAGTGCCACCTATCAATGCCCACCACTGGCGCCAATCAGTGGCACCTAGCAGTGCTGCCTATCAGTGCCCATCACTGCCAACTATCATTGCCACCTAGCAGTGCCACTTCTCAATGCCCACCAGTGTCAACTAGCAATGCCACCTCTCAGTGCCCACCCTTGCCACCTTATCGGTGCCCATCAGTGCAGCCCATCAGTGCAGTCTCCTCAATGAAGGATAAAAATGATATTTTTTCTAAATTGTCAAAATATTAACCACTTTCCTACCACCCACCGTCAAATGACATCCTTGGATTTGTGCGGTGACATCTGAATGATGCCTGCAGTTGCAGGCATCATTCAGATATCATTCTTTTCAGCCGTCGATTCTGTGCACGATAAAAACGATCATAGCGGCAGTTCCGCCGCTTGATTGTTCTTATAGGCGGCGGGAGGGGACGTTCCTCCCCCCTCCCACCGCCATCCGGTGCTTCTCCGGGCTCTCCCGTGCCATCTGGGGCTCGGAGAACGAATTGTCCGGCGCCGGATGGGAAGCATAGAGATGACTGGTGACCAGATGGTCACCAGTCATCTCTATGACCGTTGGAGGCCCGGGCGCAACGTTATGACATCACGCCGGGTTCCCGTATGTAAACAAAGCCATGATCTCGGCTGTCAGCATGAGATCAGTGAATTTTTTTGACCAATCTCATGATTTACAGCCTGGAGGAGAGATGTGGGGTCTTATTGACCCTGCATCTCTCCATAAAGAGGACCTGTTACAATAGATTCCTATTACAAGGGATGTTTACATTCCTTGTAATAGGAATAAAAGTGATCAAAAAAACAAAAAAGTTAAAAGAGTAAGAAATACAAAAAAGTAAAAAACAAAAAAAAAACACAAAAAAAAAAAAACGCCCATGTCCCCGGTAGCTCGCGCTCAGAAGCGAACACACACGTAAGTCCCGCCCACATATGTAAACGCCGTTCAAAGCACACATGTGAGGTATTGCTGCGTGCGTTAGAATGAGTGCAACAATTCTAGCACTAGACCTCCTCTGTAATGCGAAAATGGTAACGTGTAAAAATTTTGAAAGCATCGCCTAGGGAGATTTTTAAGTACTGAAGTTTGGTGTCATTCCATGAGTGTGCGCATTTTTAAAGCGTGACTTGTTAGGTATCTATTTACTCAGCATAACAACATCTTTCACATTATCCCAAAAAATGGGGTATCTTTACTGTTTTGTAATTTTGTTTTATTCATGAGACTATTTTTTTTTTTTAAAAAGGCGTCTGCTAAAAAAACATATATAATGTTTGGGGTTTTGAAGTAATTTTCTCGCCCAAAATTTATGATTTTTACATGAAGGAGAGAAGTGCCAGAATAGGCCCAGTGCTGAAGTGGTTAAAATATCCAATTTTTTTTTTTTTTTTAGTCGGTCTTTTGTATTTATATAAAAAAAAAACGCAGAGGTGATCAAATAGCACCAAAAGAAAGCTCTATTTGTGTGCCAAATAATAATACATTTTCATTGGGTTACAGTGTTGTATGAGCGCGCAATTGTCATTCAAAGTGCATCAGCGCTGAAATGTGAAAATTGGTCTGGGCAGGAAGGGGGTTTAAGTGGCCAGTGCGCAAGTGGTTAATATAAGGCTACATGCACACGGACGTTTTTCCAGCCGCTTGTTTGAGCGTTTTTAGCAGCTTAAAAACGTCTCTCCATGTTAGCCTATGATAGCCTCATGGCCACCATGGCGTTTTTGAGCTGTAAATGGCATAGGCGTTTTTATGCCCCATGTACACGGGACGCTGGTGCAAAGTGTTCAGAACTAAGGTTGAAAGCGGGGTTTAGAAAGGCGCGCTTTGTGGCGTTTGCATGCCGCGTTTTACCACATTTGCGTCTATATGCGTTTAGTTAGGAAACATGATAAGGAGCCACCCTAAGCTCCAAAAACAGTATTATTAACGATTGCAGCTATTTTGAGAGACCAGAGTGAGTATCAGCAGCTGAGAGAGCAGCAGTGTAGTTGTATTTAGCGTGTCACTTGCCACATCACTTGCCCCAAGTTGTGGATAGGGATGAGCTTCGAGTTCGAGTCGAACTCATGTTCGACTCGAACATTGCCTGTTCGCCCGTTCGCCGAACAACGAACAATTTGGGGTGTTCGCGGCAAATTCGAAAAGTCTATGGGAGAAATCTAAAGTGCTAATTATAAAGGCTTATATGCAAGTTATTGTCCTAAAAAGTGTTTGGGGACCAGGGTCCTGCCCCAGGGGACATGTATCAATGCAAAAAAAAGTTTTAAAAACGGACGTTTTTTTAGGAGCAGTGATTTTAATAATGCTTAAAATGAAAAAATAAAAGTGAAATATTCCTTTAAATTTCGTACCTGGGGGGTGTGTATGATATGCATGTAAAGTGGCGCATGTTTCCCGTGCTTAGAACTGTCTCTGCACAAAGTGTCATTTTTGAAGGAAAAAAAGTCATTTAAAACTCACTCGTGGCTATTAATGAATTGTCGGCTTTTATCAATACATAGAAAAGTCATTGATAAAAAAAAGCGTGGGGGTTCCCCCAAATTCAATTACCAGGCCCTTTAGGTCTGGAATGGATATTAAGGGGAACCCCGCCGCAAATTAAAAAAAAAATGGCCTTGACCCTTATCCGAGCACGCAACCTGGCCGGCCGCAGGGGAAGAGGGGGGGACGAGAGAGCGGCCCCCCCCTCCCTCCTGAACCGTACCAGGCCACATGCCCTCAACATGGGGAGGATGTCCCCATGTTGATGGGGACAAGGGCCTCATCCCCACAACCCTTGCCCGGTGGTTGTATGGGTCGGGGGGCGGGGGGCTTATCGGAATCTGGAAGACCCCTTTAACAAAGGTGACCCCCAGATCCCGGCCCCCCCTATGTGAATTGGTAAGGGGTACATTGTACCCCTACCATTTCACAAAGAAAGTGTCAAAAAATGCAAATAAAAACACACACACCTTGGAAAAGTCCTTTATTAAAAAAAAAAACAAAAACATTCCAGCGATGAAATCCAGTGTCCCACGGCGATTCGATGTCCAGCGCTGTCCGTCATTGGTTGTGCCTGTGCGGACCTGATGGAGAACTTCCTCCGCTGTGTTTTAAATGTATAGACCCGCCCCTTCTAAAGTTCCCCATCAGGTCCGCTCAGCGGACCAAATGCGGAACATGAGAAGGGGCGGGTCTATACATGTATTACACAGCGAATGAAGTTCCCCATCAGGTCCGCCCCCTCGGTATGTCCGACCCCGCCTACGTCATTGGCCTGAGCGGGGAACTTCCTTCACTGTGTAATTTAAATTTACACAGTGAAGGAAGTTTCCCGCTCAGGCCAATGACGTAGGCGGGGTCCGACATACCGAGGGGGCGGACCTGATGGGGAACTTCTCTCACTTTGTAATACATGTATAGACCCGCCCCTTCTCATGTTCCGCATCTGGTCCGCTGAGCGGACCTGATGGGGAACGAGAGAAGGGGCGGGTCTATTCATGTCTTACACAGCGAACGAAGTTCCCCGTCAGGTCCGCCCCCTCAGTATGTCCGACCCCGCCTACGTCATTGGCCTGAGCGGGGAACTTCCTTCACTGTGTAATTTAAATTTACATAGTGAAGGATGTTTCCCGCTCAGGACAATGACGTAGGCGGGGTCCGACATACCGAGGGGGCGGACCTGATGGGGAACTTCTCTCACTTTGTAATACATGTATAGACCCGTCCCTTCTCATGTTCCGCATCTGGTCCGCTGAGCGGACCTGATGGGGAACGAGAGAAGGGGCGGGTCTATTCATGTCTTACACAGCGAACGAAGTTCCCCATCAGGTCCGCCCCCTCGGTATGTCAGACCCCGCCTACGTCATTGTCCTGAGCGGGAAACTTTCTTCACTGTGTAAATTTAAATTACACAGTGAAGGAAGTTCCCCGCTCAAGCCAATGACGTAGGCGGGGTCGGACATACCGAGGGGGCGGACCTGATGGGGAACTTCATTCGCTGTGTAATACATGTATAGACCCGCCCCTTCTCATGTTCCGCATCTGGTCCGCTGAGCGGACCTGATGGGGAACTTTAGAAGGGGCGGATCTATACATTTAAAACACAGTGGAGGAAGTTCCCCATCAGGTCCGCACAGGCACAACCAATGACGGACAGCGCTGGACATCGGGATCGCCGCGGGACACTGGATTTCATCACTGGAATGTTTTTTTTTTATTATTATTATTTTTTTCTTTTTTAATAAAGGACTTTTCCAAGATGTTTGTGTGTTTTTTATTTACATTTTTTGACACTTTCTTCGTGAAATGGTAGGGGTACAATGTACCCCATAACAATTCACATAGGGGGGGGGGCGGGATCTGCGGGTCCCCTTTGTTAAAGGGGTCTTCCAGATTCCGATAAGCCCCCGCCCGCAGACCCCCACAACCACCGGGCAAGGGTTGTGGGGATGAGGCCCTTGTCCCCATCAACATGGGGACATCCTCCCCATGTTGAGGGCATGTGGCCTGGTACGGTTCAGGAGGGAGGGGGGGCCGCTCTCTCGTCCCCCCCCTCTTCCCCTGCGGCCAGCCAGGTTGCGTGCTTGGATAAGGGTCTGGTATGGATTTTTGGGGGGACTCCACGCCATTTTTTTTTAAATTTGGGGTGGAGTTCCCCTTAAAATCCATGCCAGATCTCAAGGGCCTGGTATGGATATTTAGGGGGAACCCCACGCCATTTTTTTTTAAATTTGCGGCGGGGTTCCCCTTAATATCCATTCCAGACCTAAAGGGCCACGCTTTTTTTTTTATCAATGATTTTTCTATGTATTGATAAAAGCCGACAATTCATTAATAGCCACGAGTGAGTTTTAAATGACTTTTTTTCCTTCAAAAATGACACTTTGTGCAGGGACAGTTCTAAGCATGGGAAACATGCCCAACTTTACATGCATATCATACACACCCCCCAGGTACGAAATTTAAAGGAATATTTCACTTTTATTTTTTCATTTTAAGCATTATTAAAATCACCGCTCTGTAAAAAAGGTCTATTTTTTAAACCTTTTTTTGCATTGATACATGTCCCCTGGGGCAGGACCCGGGTCCCCAAACACTTTTTAGGACAATAACTTGCATATTAGCCTTTACAATTAGCACTTTAGATTTCGAACGTTCGAGTCCATTGTATTTAATAGGGTTCTAAAGTTCACACGAACATCCTGTCTGTTCGCAGGTTCTGGTGCGAACCGAACAGGGGGGTGTTCGGCTCATCCCTGGTTGTGGATTGTCCACTTGCCACGTCACCTGCCCCAAGTTGTGGATTGTTCACTTGCCACGTCAGCTGTCCCAAGTTGTGGATTGTCCACAATGCAATGGAAGCAATTTCCTTATTTTTTTTTTATATATATATATATTTTTTTTTTTTAATGGTTTTTCCTCATTTGCCATAATTTTTGAGTTTATCAATGTAAAAAAAGAGGTCACCTTTAAAAACGCTTCTAAACTAAAATGTGGCTAAACGCCGGTACCACGTCTGAAACGTGGAAATCTTTGGCGTCTTTAAACGCAACTGCAGATGTTTTTTTCCAGGCCAAAAAGAGTGTTTTGGATGTAATAGAATTCAATGGACCCGGATCCAAAACGCAAGTACCGCGATTTTGCGGCAATTTTTTTTTTGTTCTTTAACCTGTTTATAGCTGGTTGTTAAAGGAAATGTAAAAAAAATAAACATTGCCGGCTCAAAAAAAAACAAAAAACGAGAAAAAAAACAGCGTGGGGTCCCCCCCAGGTCCATACCAGGCCCTTGGGTCTAGTATGGATTCAAAGGGGGGGACCCCCCCCAACAAAATGGAAAAAAATGGCGTGGGGGTCCCTCCAAAATCCATACCAGGCCCTTCAGGTCTGGTATGGATTTTAAGGGGAACCCCGCGCCAAACTTAAAAAAAAACATAGCGTGGGGGTCCCCTTAAAAATCCATACCAGACCCTTCAAGTCTGGTATGGATTTTAAAGGGAACCCCGCACCAAACGTAAAAAAAAAAATAGCGTGGGGGTCCCCTAAAAATCCACACCAGACCCTTTATCCGAGCACGCAACCTGGCAGGCCGCAGGAAAAGAGGGGGGGACGAGAGAGCGGCCCCCCATCCCTCCTGAACCGTACCAGGCCACATGCCCTCAACATGAGGAGGATGTCTCTATGTTGATGGGGACAAGGGCCTCTTCCCGACAACCCTGGCCATTGGTTGTCGGGGTCTGCGGGCGGGGGGCTTATCGGAATCCGGGGGCCCCCTTTAATAAGGGGGACCCTAGATACCGGCCTTCCACCTTATGTGAATAAGTATGAGGTACATCGTACCCCTACCCATTCACCTGGTGGCAAAAAAAAGTCAATAAAAAACACAACACAGGTTTTCAAAGTAATATATTAGGCAGCTCCGGGGGTCTTTCTCCCGGGCACCCCGCTATCTTCTTCCAGCTCTTTTGCTAGTGGGGTCCCGGGCTTCCTCGTTGTCTTCGGGGGTCTTTCTGCCGGGCGCCCCGCTATCTTCTTCAAGCTGTTTTGCTAGCGGGGTCCCGGGCTTCCTCGTTGTCTTCTTCCGACTTCGGGGGGTCTCTTGTTCTGTTCTCCGGTGTCGTCTCCGCGCTCTCCGGTTCTTCTCCCGCTCTCCGGTGCCTTCTCCACAATCTCCGGTTCTTTCTGCCTTCTGCCGGGCGCCCCGCTATCTTCTTTCAGCTCTTTTGTTAGCGGGGTCCCGGTCTTCATCGTCGTCTTCTTCCCTCTTCTCTCCGTCCGCGGAGCGGCACCCACTTATATTGGCATGGGGCGTGGTCAATGGGTGATGCCACTCGCTGACCCCGCCCCCGTATCACGTCACAGTCCCATCATTCCCCTGGAGAACAGAACAAGAGACCCCCCGAAGTCGGAAGAAGACGACGAGGAAGCCCGGGACCCCGCTAGCAAAAGAGCTGGAAGAAGATAGCGGGGCGCCCGACAGAAAGACCCCCAAAGACGACGAGGAAGCCCGGGACCCTGCTAGCAAAAGAGCTGGAAGAAGATAGCGGGGCGCCTGGCAGAAAGACCCCCAAAGACGACGAGGAAGCCCGGGACCCCGCTAGCAAAAGAGCTGGAAGAAGATAGCGGGGCGCCCGGCAGAAAGACCCCCGGAGCTGCCTAATAAATTACTTTGAAAACCTGTGTTGTGTTTTTTACTAACTTTTTTGCCACCAGGTGAATGGGTAGGGGTACGATGTACCCATACTCATTCACATATGGTGGGGGGGCCGGCATCTGGGGGCCTCCTTATTAAAGGGGGCTCCCGGATTCCGATAAGCCCCCCCACCCGCAGACCCCGACAACCAACGGCCAGGGTTGTCGGGAAGAGGCCCTTGTCCCAATCAACATGGGGGCAGGGTGCTTTGGGGTTGGGGGGCCGCAGGTCGCCCCCTGCCCCAAAGCACCAAACCCCCCATGTTGAGGGCATGCGGCCAGGTACGGTTCAGGAGGGGGGGCGCTCTCCACCCCCCCTCTTCCCCTGCGGCCTGCCAGGTTGCGTGCTCGGATAAGGGTCTGGTTTGGATTTTGGGGGGACCCCCATGCCGTTTTTCGGCTTAGGGGGGTTCCCCTTAAAATCCATACCAGACCTAAGGGCCTGGTATGCTCCTGAAGGCGTGGAGTTCCCCTTCATGATTCATACCAAACACGGGACAGCGAGGCTGCCGAGAACCAGCTCGATGCCATCATCGAAACATTCTCGGCCAGCTAGTCGCCTCTAGGACACGACTTGAGCGGCTGCTTCACGCTCAGTTCATGTCCAAGTTGCCTCGCAAAGTCGCGCTGTCCCTGTGTCAGCCGGCACACGAGTCACCCCGCGAGTCGGATCGGCTTCATCCGACTTCCCGGGCGACCTCTATTCAAATCAATGGGCTCCCATAGGGAACCATTCATTTTCAATAGAGCGCTGCTGACATTTTTATTTACTACAACAGTGCGCCGCTGGTTCCTGCGCCCAGTGAAGGAGTTATCTGGCGCACCAATTAAGGTTTCAACCAGGGCAGCGCACTGTTATTAGTAAATCACCCCCAATGTGTCTTTTTTTTTTTTTTTTTTTATCTTTTATTTATTCAAAAGACAGGATTCACATGGCCAACAAAAGAAAGTTCACAGTAAGGATACAGTCACACAGGCATGTAATATAACACAGTACATAAATTGTAAAGTAACAGAGACAAACCAGATAATGACAAAAATCAAGCACGTATTGTGGTTGATTATAGCACATCGGAAACATAGCGAAGCGTGGGGTGTCAGAGTGTGTCGTTAGGCCACGAATCCCGTCTCTTACATTTTCCTTTTTCTATAAAATTAATAGTACCAAAAGTGGTAACCCCGAGCCACACTCGGGATTGCATTGCAGGATCCAGGCAAAGTTACTTGCCTTGTCCCCAGGATCCTGCGATGTCTCCCCGCTGTGTGTGCGAGCCGTGTCCTCTGCTCGATCTATCACAGTGACGGGCTACGTTCCCTGCAAGCGTCGCGACGCACAGGGACGGAGCACGGCGCCAAATTCAAAAAGTGAAAAACACAACGCATACAGTACACTATAATCTTACAGATTACATTACTGTATCAAATTATTTGACATCCCTTTTGTCCCTAGTGGTTTGTCCAGTGTCCTGCATGCAGTTTTTTATTATATATACTGTTCTTTCTACCTGGAAACTTGAGAATGTCCATAGCAACCAAAAAGTGTCCCTTTACATCAAAAGCGGTTTTAGACCAGCTAGAAAACAGCGATAATAAATTAGAATCACTTGCAGAATTGAGCGATAGCGATTTGTGGGGAAATTCGTCATCAAACACTGAAAGTAATGACAGCGACAATTCTGCAACTGAGCAAATTTCAGTGTTTTTGATTTGATTACGTTATAGAATACATTTTATTATTATTATATTATTATTTGTTATTTATAATTATTTATAGTTATTTATTATATTATAATTTATGGTTTCGTGTTTCAAACTTTATAATACCCAGGATGTCTTCTAGACTCTTGTTTGGACAGATTTAGGTGAGTTATTCTTAAGAATTACAGGCCTACAATATAAAAAGCCAAATTTCCATGCAAAACATTGTACCACTTTCAGCATCAAAAATCTGACATAATCATACCGCCAGGGAGGTTAAAAATCTCCATAGGGGATGCTTTAAAAATGTTTAGCGTTAAGGAGGAGGTCTAGTGCTAGAATTATTTCTCTCACTCTAACGATTGCGCCAAAACCTCACATGTGTGGTTTGAACATCGTTTACATATGTTGGTGCGACTTATGTATGCGTTCGTTTCTGCGCGCAAGCACGGATGGACGGGGTGCTTGAAATTATTTTTTCTTATTTATTTTACTTTTTATTTTTACATTGTTCCTTTAAAAAAAAAAATTCTTATCACTTTTATTCCTACTACAATGAATGTAAACATCCCTTGTTATAGAAATAAGCTTTATTGCGAGATCTAAGGTCGCAAAGATCTCACATTTACATTTAGACCCCTTTCACACTGGGGTGCTGGGGGCGTTGTTTTTGCGGCGCTATTTGGCCGCTAGCGGGCGCTTTTTACCCCCCGCTAGCAGGCAAAAAAGGGTTAAAAGGGTTAAAACCGCCGGCAAAGCGCCGCTGCAGCGGCGCTTTGGCGGCGCTGCCCTTTGATTTCAATGGGCAGGGGCACTTTAGGAGCGGTGTATTCACTGCTCCTACAGCACCTCAAAGATGCGGCTAGCAGGACTGTTTTTATCGTCCTGCCAGCACACCGCTCCAGTGTGAAAGCCATCGGCTTTCACACTGGAGTGAAAGGAGCGGCTCTTTCAGGGCGTTTTGCAGGTGTTATTTTTAGCGTTATAGCGCCTTCAAAGCGCCTCAGTGTGAAAGGGGTCTTAAAAGAGGAGAAATAAATCATCCCTTTAAGGCCGGAAGGCGGAAGTGATGTTGGACGTCGCTCCGGTCCTCTAAGGGCATAGAGCCAGGTGGGGATATCTTACTCTCACTCGGCTTCCTACCCAGGCATGGATCGGATTGGCTCCGGGGTAACCGATAGGTCCAGTAAGCCCGGAGATGAACGGGAAGCGGCGGGGTGGATGCGCACCATACCCGCCACCTATAAAAGATCCTGTGGCAAATCTGCCGCCGGGACCATTTTAATTAGATGCAGAATCACCCGCAGTACAGAAAAATACTGGGGTTATGGCTGCTGACATAACAACGTTGTTTAACGCCAACGTAATGACGTACATGTACAGTGGGCAGTCTTGAAGTGGAACTACTGTACCAGCGCGCTGTTGAGCGATGTGATAGTGTATTCTCTTGTCCTGTCAGTATGTATCTGCCTGCCCGTGCGACCGCTGCAACGCTTTCGAGGCTCCAAGTAAAAAAATAATAAATACACATTTTTTTACCTGCAAAAATGTATATTTAAAAAAAAAAGGTGAACTTATCCTTTAAGTAACGCAGAGAGGCCCTTTAATTACTCAGACTCATAGGTGACCAGGAATCCATGCAGAGCCCATAGATAGCTTTAAAGTCAGCATGAAATAAATGAATATGAAAGACTACTATCAGGCATGCACTTTGAGGAATGGGATATTAATGACCTCATCCTATCTGCCATCTGCTAGCACTTTATGAAGCATGATTATCCAGTGCTCAGGAAGCAAATACCAAAAATCTCTCACGTATTAAAATGGGAACACACCTTGATAGAAGTGCTGCGGCTGTCATGTCAGTTTGTAAGCAAGTGAAGCTGAGACCTCTGTTAAAAGTTAGAAACAGAATTGAGGAAAGGGCCACTTTACTGTCTGGGAGGGCTGATGGATAGGGAATGTCTTTATTTTATGCCATTGTAGTGAATCTGCTGTTCCACATTCAAAATCCCTCTCCATGATGCCAACCAATATGTTATCTTATTTGGGGACTAAAATTGTTCGCTTTGGGGGTGTTTGTTTAAGCTCCTCCTAGATAGAAAAATGCCAGCTGTCTGTCTTTCTGGCTTCTCTATTTCACTAAGTGCAAAACAAGTACAACAAGTGAAGTGTACTTGCAAGGAAGCCATTGGCTCAACATAACAGCCAGGCAACTAGCGATTTCAATAAGGCCCCATTCACACAGGTGAAGCATATGGGGGGGGGCGTGTTTGCTTGCACAGGGATGCACAGGTGTTTCGTGCATCCCTGTGCAGGCAACCCCATTCATGTCAATGGGGACACTGGAGGGGATTTACTAAAACTGGAGCACTCAGAATCTGGTGCAGCTGTGCATAGTAACTAGAGTTGAGCGGACACCTGGATGTTCGGGTTCGACATGTTCGGCCGAACTTTGGAAAAAAGTTTGGGTTCGGGACCGAACTTTACCCCGAACCCGAACCCCATTGAAGTCAATGGGGACCAGAACTTCTGAGGACTATTAGCGCTGTTTCCCGTGCTTAGAACTGTCCCTGCACAAAGTGTCATTTCTGAAGGAAAAAAAGTCATTTAAAATTCACTCGCGGCTATTAATGAATTGTCGGCTCCTGGCAATACATAGAAAAGTCATTGATAAAAAAAAAAAAGCGTGGGGGTTCCCCCAAATTCAATTACCAGGCCCTTCAGGTCTGGAATTGATATTAAGGGGAACTCTGCCGAAAATTTTAAAAAAAATGTGTGCGGTTCCCCCCAAATATCCATACCAGGCCCTTCAGATCTGGTATGGATTTTAAGGGGAACTCCACCCCAAATTTAAAAAAAAATGGCGTGGAGTACCCCCAAAAATCCAGACCAGACCCTTTATCCGAGCACGCAACCTGGCAGGCCGCAGGAAAAGAGGGGGGACGAGAGAGCGCCCCCCCCTCCTGAACCATACCAGGCCACATGCCCTCAACATGGGGAGGATGTCCCCATGTTGATGGGGACAAGGGCCTCATCCCCACAACCCTTGCCCGGTGGTTGTGGGGGTCTGCGGGCGGGGGGCTTATCGGAATCTGGAAGACCCCTTTAACAAAAGGGACCCCCAGATCTCGCCCCCCCTATGTGAAATGGTAATGGGGTAAAAATGACAATAGCCGATTTTTGACAATTCCTTTATTAATGTCTTCTCTTTTCTTCCATCTTCTTCCTTCTTCTTCTTCTTCCATCATCTTCTGTTCTCTATTCGGGTTTCTTCCTCCATCTTGTTCTTCATCTTCCTCTTCCTCTTTATCTTCATCTTCCTTCTTCCTTCGGTGTTCTCGTCCGCATCTTGCTCCGGCTTCTTCTTCCCTTCTTCGGCCGCTCCGTTTGAATTGGAGGTTCCCGCTGTGTGACGCTCTTCAGTTCTCCTCTTGGTCCGCTGCCACCCGGTGACCCCGCCCCCCTCTGACACCACGGGGAAAGTCCCCGTGAAATCCATGTGCGTCAGAGGGGGGCGGGGTCACCGGGTGGCAGCGGACCAAGAGGCGAACTGAAGCGTCACACAGCGGGAACTTCCAATTTAAACGGAGCGGCCGAAGAAAGAAGAAAGGAAGAAGAAGCCGGAGCAAGATGCGGACGAGAACACCGAAAGAAGAAGGAAGATGAAGATGAAGATAAAGAGGAAGATGAAGAACAAGATGGAGGAAGAAACCCGAATGGAGAACAGAAGTAGGTGGAAGAAGAAGATGGAAGAAGATGGAAGAAGATGGAAGAAAGGAGAAGACATTAATAAAGGAATTGTCAAAAACCGGCTATTGTCATTTTTAAATTTTTTTACACTTTCTTTGTGAAATGGTAGGGGTACAATGTACCCCATTACCACTTCACACGGGGAGGGCGGGATCTGGGGGGTCCCCCTTGTTAAAGGGGTCTTCCAGATTCCGATAAGCCCCCCGCCCGCAGACCCCCACAACCACCGGGCAAGGGTTGTGGGGATGAGGCCCTTGTCCCCATCAACATGGGTACATCCTCCCCATGTTGAGGGCATGTGGCCTGGTACGGTTCAGGAGGGGGGGCGCTCTCTCGTCCCCCCTCTTTTCCTGCGACCTGCCAGGTTGCGTGCTCGGATAAGGGTCTGGTGTGGATTTTTGGGGGGACTCCACGCCATTTTTAAAAAAAAAATTGGGGTGGAGTTCCCCTTAAAATCCATACCAGATCTGAAGGGCCTGGTATGGATATTTGGGGGAACCGCACGCATTTTTTTTTTTATTTGTGGCAGGGTTCCCCTTAATATCCATTCCAGACCTGAAGGGCCTGGTAATGGAATTTGGGGGACCCCCACGCATTTATTTTTTTTCAAAGACTTTCAATTACTTTTATCTGTATTGACGGGAACCAGCAATTCATTACAGCCGCGAGTACTTTTTAATGACTATTATTTTACTTTAGAAATGTCATTTTGCTCTTGAACTGTTATAAACATGGAAAACATGCGCTACTTTACAGGCATACTATAGACAGGTATTATATTTAGGGCCAGTTCACACCGGATGCAGTGCAGTG
Source organism: Rana muscosa (assembly GCA_029206835.1). NCBI lineage: Eukaryota > Metazoa > Chordata > Amphibia > Anura > Ranidae > Rana > Rana muscosa. The sequence goes on along the minus strand of CM055121.1, from coordinate 208,760,426 downwards.
CGTTTTTTTTGATGCATGAAAAACGCAAAGAAAGTTGATCACATTAATGCCAATGGCATAGTTCACACCACTGCAGTCCGTTCCAGTGCGTTTCAGAAAGGGAAAAAAAAATGGTCATGCTGCATTTTTTAGGTACAGAACTGTACTGGACCGCAGTAAAACACATCAAAAAAGCAACGGAACGTACCAAAAACGCACTGGAATGCACCGGAACGCACCTAAATGCACCAAAGACGCACTGCAACACACTTGTCCTAAGTGAAAAGAGGGGGGAAAAAACACTGGACTGCATCAAAAACGCATCAAAAACGCACTGGAACGTGTTAAAAACGCGCATGCAGAAAAGCACCTGGAACGCATCCAGACTCCGTTTCTATGGTGTGAACTAGGGCCAGTTCACACCATAGAAACGCAACCCGGATGCGTTCCAGGTGCTTTTTTGCACTGAAACAAACACTGCAATTTAGAACCATATAACCAACTTTCCATGCATTTTTGATGCATAAAAAACGCAATGAACTGCATGTGGTGTGAAATGGCCCTTAAGCAATTTGGCATATTTAAAGGCACTTCTCCTTGTTTTGTTTTTGGTGTTGTCCAAATTGGTGACATTGATATATGTCCCTTAGGGTGGGACCTGGGCCCCCATTTTAAGGCCAATAACTAGAAGATAAGCCAGCCATGTGGGGACTAGCAAAATTAACAAGTCAGTTCCCATAGACTGCAATGGTATTTGTTGGTAAGGGGGGGGGGGTGATTGTCCCATCTCTAATTTTGTAGCATGCTGGATGATGTGCTTAATTTTGGACGGGGGGGGGGTTATTTTCTGCTAGCTGCATTTGAGTTCTTCTGAGCATGCCCAGCCAGTTAGATTTTTTTGGTGGTGCTTTTCGTGTGTGAACAGCACCTGGATATTTCTGGACATGCTCCGAGAGTGTTTTTATGGGTTAGTAATTGAAGGGCATCCTTAACAGGTGTACCCACTTTGAAGTTCAGTCTCTACATTGGGTGAACTTGCATTTTGGGTGTTTCATGGACTGTGCATGTGTTTTCAATTGCCTCATTAGCACACAAACCTATGTTATATAAAGCTAGCAGATAGCATCCTCTCCCTTGACCTGAAAAGAGGCAAGTGTGCGCGTGTGTGTGGGGGGAAAAAAGTACATTTTGGTGTCCTTATCGAGTTCGTAACACATGTATTTTATTTGTTATGTCTTTGAAAAACAGGTGTTTGTTTAAATTTTGTGGATTGTATTTTTTGTGTGGGGGAAATGTTCCCCTGAAATAATTTTGATGTTAATGTGTGTCGTTTGTTCACTTTGATTTAATTGTCTGTGCTGCATTATTTTGCTAAAACTTTCTCAAGATGTTGTGAGTCTGTAACTGTTTCAAATTGACCCTGTTTTTTATTTTGCCTTCACTTTTGTTTTGTTGACCAATAAAATTTGATGCAAAGTTTTGAGGTTTGTTTTGTATTTTCTTTGCAACAAATGTGACAGCTGATTGGCATGTCAAAACAACAGGCGTGATTTGTCTATCCTGGTGCCTTCATGCTAGCATATGCATGTATTGTATTGTGTGCTGCCACGGAGCGTCACCAGGAAATGAAAAATACAGAGCGGTAAGTATTCAATTTTCCTTTTTACTGCAGTGGTTCTCAGCCTCAGTCCTCAAGTACCCCCAACAGGGGGGGTATCTTATCGAGAATTGCTGTCCAAAATTCAAAACCATTCGCTGTGATTTAAAGCACATGTGCAAGATGAAGGAAAACCTGCAAACATGGCCTGTTGGGGGTACTTGAGAAGCACTGATTTAGAGCACTGCACTCAAGGCAATCCGATTCTAATTGTGGGCATTTTGAGGGAAACAAAGTAAGTGTTAGAACCCCTGTTTTTTTTTTTTTTTTTTTTTAGGTTGGGCTTTGTGTCCCCTTTTAGTAAAATTGGCTTCACTTCTTGTCACACAGCTAAACAGGAAGTGAAGGTAAAACCGTACCAATGTCTTTTCTTGGGGACACACAGATCAATCTAACTAGTGTCCCCATTAAGCAAATTGCACTCTAGCACTTTGTTGGGTACACCCCAAATCATTGGGTAGTTTGGGGTTTAGTAAAGACAAATCCACTCTGCAGTAAAAGTGTAGCTGCTGAAAATCTGAGGGATCACTGGTGATTGTAACATCCAATCATGTAAAAGCAAAGATGGTGTTTTTTTTGTTTGCATGTCCCCCTCGGATATCCAGCAAGTGCACTTGTAGTGCAAAGTAGATTTGCCTTTAGTAAATAAACCCCAAAGTCCAAAATACCTAATAATTTGGGGTGTACCCCGCAAAATGCTGGAGTGCAATGTACATAATGGAGAAAGTATTTAGATTGACCTGTGTGTCCCCAAGGAAAGACATTGGTAGGGATTTCCCCTCACTTCCTGTGTGGCTATGTGACAGGAAGTGAATTATTTGGAAGGATAAAGGGGCCAAATTTGGGAGTTGTCTTCACCCTATCAGGGGTGCAGACATCCCCAAAAATTGTCTAGACTTGTAATCCCTCTGCACTCTATCCCCAAGCAAAAATAAGAAAGGATTTAATTTAGTTTAACTTTGCAAAGACACATTCCTAAGTTGAATTGTGATGCATGTCAATGGCACATTTAGACCCTCTTTAATCACTTGGGATCAGCGCTATAACTGATCGATGCCATCGCGCTGGAAACATTCTCGGCCAGCTAGTCGCCTCTAGGACACGACTTGAGCGGCTGCTTCACGCTCAGGTCTTGTCCAAGTTGCCTCGCAAAGTCGCGCTGTCCCTGTGTCAGCCGGCACACGAGTCGCCCCGCGAGTCGGATCGGCTTCATCCGACTTCCCAGGCGACCTCTATTCAAATCAATGGGCTCCCATAGGGAACCATTCATTTTCAATAGAGCGCCGCTGACATTTTTATTTACTATAACAGTGCGCCACTGGTTCCTGCGCCTAGTGAAGGAGTTATCCGGCGCACCAATTAAGGTTTCAACCAGCGCAGCGCACTGTTATTAGTAAATCACCCCCAATGTGTCTTTTTTTTTTTTTTTCAAATCTTTTATTTATTCAAAAGACCGGATTCACTTTGCCAACAAAAGAAAGTTCACAGTAAGGATACAGTCACACAGGCATGTAATATAACACAGTACATAAATTGTAAAGTAACCGAGACAAACCAGATAATGACAAAAATCAAGCACGTATTGTGGTTGATTATAGCACATCGGAAACATAGCGAAGTGTGGGGTGTCAGAGTGTGTCGTTAGGCCACGAATCCCGTCTCTTACATTTTCCTTTTTCTATAAAATTAATAGTACCAAAAGTGGTAACCCCGAGCCACACTCGGGATTGCATTGCAGGATCCAGGCAAAGTTACTTGCCTTGTCCCCAGGATCCTGCGATGTCTCCCCGCTGTGTGTGCGAGCCGTGTCCTCTGCTCGATCTATCACAGTGACGGGCTACGTTCCCTGCGAGCGTCGCGACGCACAGGGACGGAGCACGGCGCCAAATTCAAAAAGTGAAAAACACATAACGCATACAGTACACTATAATCTTACAGATTACATTACTGTATCAAATTATTTGACATCCCTTTTTGTCCCTAGTGGTTTGTCCAGTGTCCTGCATGCAGTTTTTTATTATATATACTGTTCTTTCTACCTGGAAACTTGAGAATGTCCATAGCAACCAAAAAGTGTCCCTTTACATCAAAAGCGGTTTTAGACCAGCTAGAAAACAGCGATAATAAATTAGAATCACTTGCAGAATTGAGCGATAGCGATTTGTGGGGAAATTCGTCATCAAACACTGAAAGTAATGACAGCGACAATTCTGCAACTGAGCAAATTTCAGTGTTTTTGATTTGATTACGTTATAAAATAAATTTTATTATTATTATATTATTATTTGTTATTTATAATTATTTATAGTTATTTATTATATTATAATTTATGGTTTCGTGTTTCAAACTTTATGTCTTCTAGATTCTTGTTTGGACAGATTTAGGTGAGTTATTCTTAAGAATTACAGGCCTACAATATAAAAAGCCAAATTTCCATGCAAAACATTGTACCACTTTCAGCATCAAAAATCTGACATAATCATACCGCCAGGGAGGTTAAAAATCTCCATAGGGGATGCTTTAAAAATGTTAACAGGTTACCTGTTTAGCGTTAAAGAGGAGGTCTAGTGCTAGAATTATTTCTCTCACTCTAACGATTGCGGCAAAACCTCACATGTGTGGTTTGAACATCGTTTACATATGTTGGTGCGACTTATGTATGCGTTCGTTTCTGCGCGCAAGCACGGATGGACGGGGTGCTTGAAATTATTTTTTCTTATTTATTTTACTTTTTATTTTTACATTGTTCCTTTAAAAAAAAAAAATTCTTATCACTTTTATTCCTACTACAATGAATGTAAACATCCCTTGTTATAGAAATAAGCTTTATTGCGAGATCTAAGGTCGCAAAGATCTCACATTTACATTTAGACCCCTTTCACACTGGGGTGCTGGGGGCGTTGTTTTTGTGGCGCTATTTGGCCGCTAGCGGGGCGCTTTTTACCCCCCGCTAGCAGGCAAAAAAGAGTTAAAAGGGTTAAAACCGCCGGCAAAGCGCCGCTGCCCTTTGATTTCAATGGGCAGGGGCGCTTTAGGAGCGGTGTATTCACTGCTCCTACAGCACCTCAAAGATGCGGCCAGCAGGACCGTTTTTATCGTCCTGCCAGCGCACCGCTTCAGTGTGAAAGCCCTCAGCTTTCACACTGGAGTGAAAGGAGCGGCTCTTTCAGGGCGCTTTTCAGGCGTTATTTTTAGCGTTATAGAGCCTTCAAAGCGCCTCAGTGTGAAAGGGGTCTTAAAAGAGGAGAAATAAATCATCCCTTTAAGGCCGGAAGGAGGAAGTGATGTTGGACGTCGCTCTGGTCCTCTAAGGGCATAGAGCCAGGTGGGGATATCTTACTCTCACTCGGCTTCCTACCCAGGCATGGATCGGATTGGCTCCGGTGTAACCAATAGGTCCGGTAAGCCCGGAGATGAACGGGAAGCGGCGGGGTGGATGCGCACCATACCCACCACCTATAAAAGATCCTGTGGCAAATCTGCCGCCAGGACCATTTTTATTAGATGCAGAATCACCCGCAGTACAGAAAAATACTGGGGTTATGGCTGCTGACATAACAACGTTGTTTAACGCCAACGTAATGACGTACATGTACAGTGGGCAGTCTTGAAGTGGAACTACTGTACCAGCGCGCTGTTGAGCGATGTGATCGTTTATTCTCGTCCTGTCAGTATGTACCGTATTTATCGGCGTATAACACGCACTTTTTTCCCCTTAAAATCAGGGGGAAATCATGGGTGCGTGTTATACGCCGATACTCACCTATCCCCCGTCGAATCCCCGCTGACTGAGCGGAGCGCAGCGATCGCCGCCGAGATACACATAGCCGAGTGTACTCGCCTTTTCTCGGCTCCGCTCACAGTCACGCCCAGTCCCGACATTGGACCTGTGTTATGTCCATCGTAGGGCGGGACTCGGCATGACTGTGAGCAGAGCCGAGTACACTCGGCTATGTGTATCTCGGCTCCGCCCAGTCCCTGCGTTCTCGGCGGCGTCGTCCCGCTCCGCCCAGTCCCTGCGGCGATCTTGGTGGCGCCATTTTTGAACTGCGGGCAAAACTGTGCTGGGCACTGAGGCAAAACTGTGCTGGGCACTGAGGCAAAACTGTGCTGGGCACTGAGGCAAAACTGTGCTGGGCACTGAGGCAAAACTGTGCTGGGCACTGAGGCAAGGCTGTGCTGGGCACTGAGGCAAGGCTGCACTGAGCACTGGGGAAAGGCTGCAATGGACACTGCTGGCAAGGCTGCACTGACAAGGCTGCAATGGACACTGGTAAGGCTGCATTTAAATGTAAGTTTAAATGTAATTTTTTTTTTCCTTAAACTTCCCTCCTAAAAGTTTTTTTTCCCTAAAATTCCCTCCTAAACTTGGGGTGCGTGTTATACGCCGGCGCGTGTTATACGTCGATAAATACGGTATCTGCCTGCCCGTGTCACCGGTGCAACGCTTTCGAGGCTCCAAGTAAAAAAATAATAAATGCACATTTTTTTTTACCTGCAAAAATGTATATTTAAAAAAAAAAAGGTGAACTTATCCTTTAAGTAACGCAGAGAGGCCCTTTAATTACTCAGACTCATAGGTAAACCAGGAATCCATGCAGAGCCCATAGATAGCTGTAAAGTCAGCATGAAATAAATGAATATGAAAGACTACTATCAGGCATGCACTTTGAGGAATGGGATATTAATGACCTCATCCTATCTGCCATCTGCTAGCACTTTATGAAGCATGATTATCCAGTGCTCAGGAAGCAAATACCAAAAATCTCTCACGTATTAAAATGGGAACACACCTTGATAGAAGTGCTGCGGCTGTCATGTCAGTTTGTAAGCAAGTGAAGCTGAGACCTCTGTTAAAAGTTAGAAACAGAATTGAGGAAAGGGCCACTTTACTGTCTGGGAGGGCTGATGGATAGGGAATGTCTTTATTTTATGCCATTGTAGTGAATCTGCTGTTCCACATTCAAAATCCCTCTCCATGATGCCAACCAATATGTTATCTTATTTGGGGACTAAAATTGTTAGCTTTGGGGGTGTTTGTTTAAGCTCCTCCTAGATAGAAAAATGCCAGCTGTCTGTCTTTCTGGCTTCTCTATTTCACTAAGTGCAAAACAAGTACAACAAGTGAAGTGTACTTGCAAGGAAGCCATTGGCTCAACATAACAGCCAGGCAACTAGCGATTTCAATAAGGCCCCATTCACACAGGTGAAGCATATGGGGGGGGGGGGGGGGCGTGTTTGCTTGCACAGGGATGCACAGGTGTTTCGTGCATCCCTGTGCAGGCAACCCCATTCATGTCAATTGGGACACTGGAGGGGATTTACTAAAACTGGTGCAGCTGTGCATAGTAACTAGAGTTGAGCGGACACCTGGATGTTCGGGTTCGACGGGTTCAGCCGAACTTTGAAAAAAAGTTCGGATTCGGGACCAAACTTTAGCCCGAACCCGAACCCCATTGAAGTCAATGGGGACCAGAATTTCTGAGGACTATTAGCGCTGTTTCCCATGCTTAGAACTGTCCCTGCACAAAGTGTCATTTCTGAAGGAAAAAAAGTCATTTAAAATTCACTCGCGGCTATTAATGAATTGTCGGCTCCCGGCAATACATAGAAAAGTCATTGATAAAAATAAAAAATAAAGCGTTGGGGTTCCCCCAAATTCAATTACTAGGCCCTTCAGGTCTGGAATGGATATTAAGGGGAACTCTGCCGCAAATTAAAAAAAAAATGCGTGCGGTTCCCCCCAAATATCCAGGTCTGGTATGGATTTTAAGGGGAAAACTTGCGCCAAACTTAAAAAAAAAATAGCGTGGGGGTCCCCTTGAGAATCCATACCAGACCCTTCAAGTCTGGTATGAATTTTAAGGGGAACCCCGCGCGAAACGTAAAAAAAATTGCATGGGGGTCCCCTTAAAAATCCATACCAGACCCTTCAAGTCTGGTATGGATTTTAAGGGGAACCCCGCACCAAACGTAAAAAAAAAATAGCGTGGGGTCCCCTAAAAATCCACACCAGACCCTTTATCCAAGCACGCAACCTGGCAGGCCACAGGAAAAGAGGGGGGGACGAGAGAGCGGCCCCCCATCCCTCCTGAACCGTACCAGGCCACATGCCCTCAACATGGGGAGGATGTCCCCATGTTGATGGGGACAAGGGCCTCTTCCCGACAACCCTGGCCATTGGTTGTCGGGGTCTGCGGGCGGGGGGCTTATCGGAATCCGGGAGCCCCCTTTGATAAGGGGGACCCTAGATACTGGCCCCCCACCCTATGTGAATAAGTATGGGGTACATCGTACCCCTACCCATTCACCTGGTGGCAAAAAAATAAAAAACACAACACAGGTTTTCAAAGTAATTTATTAGGCAGCTCCGGGGGTCTTTCTGCCGGGCGCCCCGCTATCTTCAAGCTGTTTTGCTAGCGGGGTCCCGGGCTTCCTCGTTGTCTTCTTCCGACTTCGGGGGGTCTCTTGTTCTGTTCTCCGGTGTCGTCTCCGCGCTCTCCGGTTCTTCTCCCGCTCTCCGGTGCCTTCTCCACGATCTCCGGTTCTTTCTGCCTTCTGCCGGGCGCCCCGCTATCTTCTTCCAGCTCTTTTGCTAGCGGGGTCCCGGTCTTCATCATCGTCTTCTTCCCTCTTCTCTCCGTCCGATGTTGCCTCGTCGCTGTCCGCCGCAACAATGCTTTGCCCGCAGAGCGGCACCCACTTATATTGGCATGGGGCATGGTCACCGGGTGATGCCACTCGCTCACCCCGCCCCCGTATCACGTCACAGTCCCATCATTCCCCTGGAGAACAGAACAAGAGACCCCCGAAGTCGGAAGAAGACGACAAGGAAGCCCGGGACCCCGCTAGCAAAAGAGGTGGAAGAAGATAGCGGGGCGCCCGGCAGAAAGACCCCCGAAGACGACGAGGAAGCCCGGGACCCTGCTAGCAAAAGAGCTGGAAGAAGATAGCGGGGCGCCCGGCAGAAAGACCCCCAAAGACGACGAGGAAGCCCGGGACCCCGCTAGCAAAAGAGCTGGAAGAAGATAGCGGGGCACCCGGCAGAAAGACCCCCGGAGCTGCCTAATAAATTACTTTGAAAACCTGTGTTGTGTTTTTTATTGACTTTTTTGCCACCGGGTGAATAGGTAGGGGTACGATGTACCCCATACTCATTCACATAGGGTGGGGGGCCGGCATCTGGGGGCCTCCTTATTAAAGGGGGCTCCCGGATTTCGATAAGCCCCCCGCCCGCAGACCCCGACAACCAACGGCCAGGGTTGTTGGGAAGAGGCCCTTGTCCCCATCAACATGGGGGCAGGGTGCTTTGGGGTGGGGGGGCCGCAGGTCGCCCCCTTGCCCCAAAGCACCAAACCCCCCATGTTGAGGGCATGCGGCCTGGTACGGTTCAGGAGGGAGGGGGGCTGCTCTCCACCCCCCTCTTCCCCTGCGGCCTTCCAGGTTGCGTGCTCGGATAAGGGTCTGGTTTGGATTTTGGGGGGACCCCCGCGCCGTTTTTCGGCTTAGGGGGGTTCCCCTTAAAATCCATACCAGACCTAAGGGTATTAATCCTGAAGGGGATTAAACTTTGGCGTGGAGTTCCCCTTCATGATTCATACCAAACACGGGACAGCGAGGCTGCCGAGAACCAGCGCGATGCCATCGCGCTGGAAACATTCACGGCCAGCTAGTCGCCTCTAGGACACGACTTGAGCGGCTGCTTCACGCTCAGGTCTTGTCCAAGTTGCCTCGCAAAGTCGCGCTGTCCCTGTGTCAGCCGGCACACGAGTCGCCCCGCGAGTCGGATCGGCTTCATCCGACTTCCCAGGCGACCTCTATTCAAATCAATGGGCTCCCATAGGGAACCATTCATTTTCAATAGAGCGCCACTGACATTTTCATTTACTATAACAGTGCGCCGCTGGTTCCTGCACCCAGTGAAGGAGTTATCCGGCGCACCAATTAAGGTTTCAACCAGCGCAGCGCACTGTTATTAGTAAATCACCCCCAATGTGTCTTTTTTTTTTTTTTTTTCAAATCTTTTATTTATTCAAAAGACAGGATTCACTTTGCCAACAAAAGAAAGTTCACAGTAAGGATAGAGTCACACAGGCATGTAATATAACACAGTACATAAATTGCAACGTAACCGAGACAAACCAGATAATGACAAAAATCAAGCACGTATTGTGGTTGATTATAGCACATCGGAAACATAGCGAAGTGTGGGGTGTCAGAGTGTGTCGTTAGGCCACAAATCCTGTCTCTTACATTTTCCTTTTTCTATAAAATTAATAGTACCAAAAGTGGTAACCCCGAGCCACACTCGGGATTGCATTGCAGGATCCAGGCAAAGTTACTTACCTTGTCCCCAGGATCCTGCGATGTCTCCCCGCTGTGTGTGCGAGCCGTGTCCTCTGCTCGATCTATCACAGTGACGGGCTACGTTCCCTGCAAGCGTCGCGACGCACAGGGACGGAGCACGGCGCCAAATTCAAAAAGTGAAAAACACATAACGCATACAGTACACTATAATCTTACAGATTACATTACTGTATCAAATTATTTGACATCCCTTTTGTCCCTAGTGGTTTGTCCAGTGTCCTGCATGCAGTTTTTTATTATATATACTGTTCTTTCTACCTGGAAACTTGAGAATGTCCATAGCAACCAAAAAGTGTCCCTTTACATCAAAAGCGGTTTTAGACCAGCTAGAAAACAGCGATAATAAATTAGAATCACTTGCAGAATTGAGTGATAGCGATTTGTGGGGAAATTCGTCATCAAACACTGAAAGTAATGACAGCGACAATTCTGCAACTGAGCAAATTTCAGTGTTTTTGATTTGATTACGTTATAAAATAAATTTTATTATTATTATATTATTATTTGTTATTTATAATTATTTATAGTTATTTATTATATTATAATTTATGGTTTCGTGTTTCAAACTTTATGTCTTCTAGACTCTTGTTTGGACAGATTTAGGTGAGTTATTCTTAAGAATTACAGGCCTACAATATAAAAAGCCAAATTTCCATGCAAAACATTGTACCACTTTCAGCATCAAAAATCTGACATAATCATACTGCCAGGGAGGTTAAAAATCTCCATAGGGGATGCTTTAAAAATGTTAACAGGTTACCTGTTTAGCGTTAAAGAGGAGGTCTAGTGCTAGAATTATTTCTCTCACTCTAACGATTGCGCCAAAACCTCACATGTGTGGTTTGAACATCGTTTACATATGTTGGTGCGACTTATGTATGCGTTCGTTTCTGCGCGCAAGCACGGATGGACGGGGTGCTTGAAATTATTTTTTCTTATTTATTTTACTTTTTATTTTTACATTGTTCCTTTAAAAAAAAAAATTCTTATCACTTTTATTCCTACTACAATGAATGTAAACATCCCTTGTTATAGAAATAAGCTTTATTGCGAGATCTAAGGTCGCAAAGATCTCACATTTACATTTAGACCCCTTTCACACTGGGGTGCTGGGGGCGTTGTTTTTGTGGCGCTATTTGGCCGCTAGCGGGGCGCTTTTTACCCCCCGCTAGCAGGCAAAAAAGGGTTAAAAGGATTAAAACCGCCGGCAAAGCGCCGCTGCAGCGGCGCTTTGCTGGCGGTTTGGCGGCTCTGCCCTTTGATTTCAATGGGCAGGGGCGCTTTAGGAGCGGTGTATTCACTGCTCCTACAGCACCTCAAAGATGCGGCTAGCAGGACCGTTTTTATCGTCCTGCCAGCGCACCGCTTCAGTGTGAAAGCCCTCAGCTTTCACACTGGAGTGAAAGGAGCGGCTCTTTCAGGGCGCTTTTCAGGCATTATTTTTAGCGTTATAGCGCCTTCAAAGCGCCTCAGTGTGAAAGGGGTCTTAAAAGAGGAGAAATAAATCATCCCTTTAAGGCCGGAAGGCGGAAGTGATGTTGGACGTCGCTCCGGTCCTCTAAGGGCATAGAGCCAGGTGGAGATATCTTACTCTCACTCGGCTTCCTACCCAGGCATGGATCGGATTGGCTCCGGTGTAACCAATAGGTCCGGTAAGCCCGGAGATGAACGGGAAGCGGCGGGGTGGATGCGCACCATACCCACCACCTATAAAAGATCCTGTGGCAAATCTGCCGCCAGGACCATTTTTATTAGATGCAGAATCACCCGCAGTACAGAAAAATACTGGGGTTATGGCTGCTGACATAACAACGTTGTTTAACGCCAACGTAATGACGTACATGTACAGTGGGCAGTCTTGAAGTGGAACTACTGTACCAGCGCGCTGTTGAGCGATGTGATCGTTTATTCTCGTCCTGTCAGTATGTACACGCACTTTTTTCCCCTTAAAATCAGGGGGAAATCGATACTCACCTATCCCCCGTCGAATCTCCGCTGACTGAGCGGAGCGCAGCGATCGCCGCCGAGATACACATAGCCGAGTGTACTCGACTTTTCTCGGCTCCGCTCACAGTCACGCCCAGTCCCGACATTGGACCTGTGTTATGTCCATCGTAGGGCGGAACTCGGCGTGACTGTGAGCAGAGCCGACTAGAGCCGAGTACACTCGGCTATGTGTATCTCGGCTCCGCCCAGTCCCTGAGTTCTCGGCGGTGTCGTCCCGCTCCGCCCAGTCCCTGCGGCGATCTCGGCGGCGCCATTTTTGAAATGCGGGCAAAACTGTGCTGGGCACTGAGGCAAGGCTGTGCTGGGCACTGAGGCAAGGCTGTGCTGGGCACTGAGGCAAGGCTGCACTGAGCACTGGGGAAAGGCTGCAATGGATACTGCTGGCAAGGCTGCACTGACAAGGCTGCAATGGACACTGCTGGCAAGACTGCACTGGACACTGGGGCAAGGCTGCAATGGACACTGCTGGCAAGGCTGCACTGACAAGGCTGCAATGGACACTGGTAAGGCTGCATTTAAATGCAAGTTTAAATGTAATTTTTTTTTCCTTAAACTTCCCTCCTAAAAGTTTTTTTCCCTAAAATTCCCTCCTAAACTTGGGGTGCGTGTTATACGCCGACACGTGTTATACGCCGATAAATACGGTATCTGCCTGCCCGTGTGACCGGTGCAACGCTTTCGAGGCTCCAAGTAAAAAAATTATAAATGCACATTTTTTTTTTACCTGCAAAAATGTATATTTTTAAAAAAAAGGTGAACTTATCCTTTAAGTAACGCAGAGAGGCCCTTTAATTACTCAGACTCATAGGTGACCAGGAATCCATGCAGAGCCCATAGATAGCTGTAAAGTCAGCATGAAATAAATGAATATGAAAGACTACTATCAGGCATGCACTTTGAGGAATGGGATATTAATGACCTCATCCTATCTGCCATCTGCTAGCACTTTATGAAGCATGATTATCCAGTGCTCAGGAAGCAAATACCAAAAATCTCTCACGTATTAAAATGGGAACACACCTTGATAGAAGTGCTGCGGCTGTCATGTCAGTTTGTAAGCAAGTGAAGCTGAGACCTCTGTTAAAAGTTAGAAACAGAATTGAGGAAAGGGCCACTTTACTGTCTGGGAGGGCTGATGGATAGGGAATGTCTTTATTTTATGCCATTGTAGTGAATCTGCTGTTCCACATTCAAAATCCCTCTCCATGATGCCATCCAATATGTTATCTTATTTGGGGACTAAAATTGTTAGCTTTGGGGGTGTTTGTTTAAGCTCCTCCTAGATAGAAAAATGCCAGCTGTCTGTCTTTCTGGCTTCTCTATTTCACTAAGTGCAAAACAAGTACAACAAGTGAAGTGTACTTGCAAGGAAGCCATTGGCTCAACATAACAGCCAGGCAACTAGCGATTTCAATAAGGCCCCATTCACACAGGTGAAGCATATGGGGGGGGGGCGTGTTTGCTTGCACAGGGATGCACAGGTGTTTCGTGCATCCCTGTGCAGGCAACCCCATTCATGTCAATTGGGACACTGGAGGGGGTTTACTAAAACTGGAGCACTCAGAATCTGGTGCAGCTGTGCATAGTAACTAGAGTTGAGCGGACACCTGGATGTTCGGGTTCGACGGGTTCGGCGGAACTTTGAAAAAAAGTTCGGGTTCGGCACCAAACTTTACCCCGAACCCCATTGAAGTCAATGGGGACCAGAACTTCTGAGGACTATTAGCGCTGTTTCCCGTGCTTAGAACTGTCCCTGCACAAAGTGACTTTTCTGAAGGAAAAAAAGTCATTTAAAATTCACTCGCGGCTATTAATGAATTGTCGGCTCCCGGCAATACATAGAAAAGTCATTGATAAAAAAATAAAAAAAAGCGTGGGGGTTCCCCCAAATTCAATTACCAGGCCCTTCAGGTCTGGAATGGATATTAAGGGGAACTCTGCCGCAAATTAAAAAAAAAATGTGTGCGGTTCCCCCCAAATATCCATACCAGGCCCTTCAGATCTGTTATGGATTTTATGGGGAACTCCACCCCAAATTTTAAAAAAAATGGCGTGGAGTACCCCCAAAAATCCAGACCAGACCCTTTATCCGAGCACGCAACCTGGCAGGTCGCAGGAAAAGAGGGGGGATGAGAGAGCGCCCCCCCTCCTCCTGAACCATACCAGGCCACATGCCCTCAACGTGGGGAGGATGTCCCCATGTTGATAGGGACAAGGACCTCATCCCCACAACCCTTGCCCGGTGTTTGTGGGGGTCTGCGGGCGGGGGGGCTTATCGGAATCTGGAACACCCCTTTAACAAAGGGGACCCCCAGATCCCGCCCCCCCTATGTGAAATGGTAATGGGGTACATTTTACCCCTACCATTTCACAAAGAAAGTGTCAAAAATGTTAAAAATGACAATAGCCGGTTTTTGAAAATTCCTTTATTAATGTCTTCTCTTTTCTTCCATCTTCTTCCATCCTCTTCTTTTCTCCATTCGGGTTTCTTCCTCTTCATCTTCATCTTCATCTTCCTTCTTCCTTCGGTGTTCTCGTCCGCATCTTGCTCCGGCTTCTTCTTCCCTTCTTCTTTCTTTGGCCGCTCCGTTTGAATTGGAGGTTCCTGCTGTGTGACGCTTCAGTTCTTCAGTTCTCCACTTGGTCCGCTGCCACCCGGTGACCCCGCCCCCCTCTGATACACATGGATTTCACGGGGACTTTCCCCGTGGTGTCAGAGGGGGCCTGGGCCACCGGGTGCCAGCGGACCCAGAGGAGAACTGAAGAACTGAAGCGTCATACAGCGGGAACCTCCAATTCAAACGGAGTGGCCGAAGAAAGAAGAAGGGAAGAAGAAGCCGGAGCAAGATGCGGACGAGAACACCGAAGGAAGAAGGAAGATGAAGATGAAGAGGAAGAAACCCGAATGGAGAAAAGAAGAAGATGGAAGAAGATGGAAGAAAAGAGAAGACATTAATAAAGGAATTTTCAAAAACCGGCTATTGTCATTTTTAACATTTTTGACACTTTCTTTGTGAAATGGTAGGGGTACAATGTACCCCATTACTATTTCACATAGGGGGGGCGGGATCTGGGGGTCCCCTTTGTTAAAGGGGTCTTCCAGATTCCGCTAAGCCCCCCGCCCGCAGACCCCCACAACCACCGGGCAAGGGTTGTGGGGATGAGGCCCTTGTCCCCGTCAACATGGGGACATCCTCCCCATGTTGAGGGCATGTGGCCTGGTACGGTTCAGGAGGAGGGGGGGCGCTCTCTCGTCCCCCCCTCTTTTCCTGCGGCCTGCCAGGTTGCCTGCTCGGATAAAGGGTCTGGTCTGGATTTTTGGGGGTACTCCACGCCATTTTTTATTTTATTTGGGGTGGAGTTCCGCTTAAAATCCATACCAGATCTGAAGGGCGTGGGGGTCCCCCCAAATTCAATTACCAGGCCCTTCAGGTCTGGAATGGATATTAAGGGGAACCCTGACGCAAATTTAAAAAAAAAAATGCGTGCGGTTCCCCCAAATATCCATACCAGGCCCTTCAGATCTGGAATGGATTTTAAGGGGAACTCCACCCCAAATAAAAAAAAAATGGCGTGGAGTTCCCCCAAAAATCCAGACCAGACCCTTTATCCGAGCACGCAACCTGGCAGGCCACAGGAAAAGAAGGGGGGATTAGAGAGCGGCCCCCCTCCCTCCTGAACCGTACCAGGCCACATGCCCTGAACATGGGGAGGATGTCCCCATGTTGATGGGGACAAGGGCCTCATCCCCACAACCCTTGCCGGTGGTTGTGGGGGTCTGAGGGCGGGGGGCTTATCGGAATCTGGAAGACCCCTTTAACATAGGGGACCCCCAGATCCCAGCCCCCCCCTATGTGAAATGGTAATGGGGTACATTGTACCCCTACCATTTCACAAAGAAAGTGTAAAAAAAATTAAAAATTACAATAGCCAGTTTTTGAAAATTCCTTTATTAATGTCTTATCCTTTCTTCCATCTTCTTCTTCCATCTTCTTCTTCTTCCATCTTCTTCTTTTCTCCATTCGGGTTTCTTCCTCCATCTTGTTCTTCATCTTCCTCTTCCTCTTCCTCTTCCTCTTCCTCTTCCTCTTCCTCTTCATCTTCATCTTCATCTTCATCTTCATCTTCATCTTCCTTCTTCCTTCGTTGTTCTCGTCCGCATCTTGCTCCGGCTTCTTCTTCCCTTCTTCTTTCTTCGGCCGCTCCGTTTGAATTGGAGGTTCCCGCTGTGTGACGCTTCAGTTCTTCAGTTCTCCTCTTGGTCCGCTGCCACCCGGTGACCCCGCCCCCCTCTGACGCACATGGATTTCACTGGGACTTTCCCTGTGGTGTCAGAGGGGGGCGGGGCCATCGGGTGCCAGCCATCTTACGAAATCCATTACGAAATCTGAGGGGTCGCGTAATCTGATGGAACACCGGCACCAGTGTACACCACTTTGTGTTAAAATATTCCACTCGGCGCCTCTAGGAATTGGCGTGTGTTCCAAGCCTCACTATCACACCGGACATAACGTCATGTGTTTACCAGAAGTGGCAGGTCCAATCAGGGGCGGATCCAGAGTCTTTTCTCGGGAGGGGCACTGCCAAAAAATGTTTTTTTTGTGGGAAATCTATCGGGGAAATGGCTGGTGTCGGCGCTTCAATCATCCCGGCATCATGGTTGTTATGGTGTCAGGATGATTGAAGCGCATTATTTCTATTTTATAACATTGTAATATAGAATTAAATAGTTCAATGCAGAATCAGTGGGAGCCCGAGTGTGTCACTTGCCACCGTCGCCTGCAATTAGTGGGAGCCCTGAGCGTGTCACTTGCCACACGTTGCGTATTGTCACTTGCCACGTCACCTGCCACATCTTGTGGATTGTCACTTGCCACACCTTGTGGATTGTCACTTGCCACACCACCTGCCACACCTTGCGGATTGTCACTAGCCACACCTTGTGGATGGTCACTTGTCACGTCACTTGCCACACCTTGTGGATTGTCACTTGCCACACCACCTGCCACACCTTGCGGATTGTCACTAGCCACACCTTGTGGATGGTCACTTGCCACGTCACCTGCCACACCTTGCTGATTGTCACTTGCCTGCCACCAGATGCAGATTGTCATTTGCCACGTCACCTGACACAATTTGCGGATTGTCACTTGCCACGTCGCCTGCCACACCTTGCGGATTGTCACTAACTTGCCTGCTAAGGTGTAGTTTTGGTTGTCTCCTGCTGTGTCCCAGACTCCCAGAGTCAGGCAGCAGAGAGATAATGTAATCTCTCTGCTGCCTGCACAGTGAGGGCGTAAGTCACTGCAGGAATGCAGGGCAGGCACGGGCGGTGAGAGATGATCTCATCTCTCTGCTCCCCCGCTCCCGGCTAGCTGATTGGACAGCTGCCACATTGAACCTGCTCTCTCACTCTCACCTGCGCTGCCAACACACTGAGCAGCACGGTCTGCCCACAAACCGCGCCGCTCGCCCAAAAACCGTGCCGCAAGCGGAGCCGCCCACTTTCTTACCCGTCGGTGGAGCCGCACGCTATCGCACCTGCCGGCAGAGCGGCCCGACGTGACTCACTGACGTCACTTGTTGCTAGACGCCAAGCGGCCCAGGCGTTAGCAACGAGTGCAGGGAAGAGGCTCCACCCACCTCCTCCTCCGCTCCTCGTATCGTGTCAGTGCGCCACGTAGCTACATTAGACGAGTCTCTCTCTCGGCGCCGCTGATCGGCTGATGTGAGAAACTGAGAGAGAGATTCAGAGAGGCAGCCGCAGAACAAGTACTGTATATACTCTAGTATAAGCCGACCCGAATGTAAGCCGAGGCACCTAATTTTACCCCAGAAAACTGGGAAAACGTATTGACTCGAGTATAAGCCTAGGGTGTCCATCTGCATGCCTCACTGTGCCTCACTTTGCCTCACTGTGCCCATGCTTCACTGTGCCCGTGACTAGACTGATGTTTAACATGGGAGTCTATGGAAGGAGTGCCCGGATTTGAAAAATCGGTTCTCCTTGGCCGTATGTCTCCCAGACACCAAACTTTGCACACTTGTAGAGGAGACATGGAGCTACGTGTGTGGCAAGTTTGGGGTCCAGGGGACCTACAACCGGCCAGTACTGGGTCCACAAATTCACCAGAGAAATTACCGTTTAACATTGGAGTCTATGGAAGGGGTGCCCGGCTTTAAAAAATCAGTGCTCCCCGGCCGTAGGTCCCCCGGACACCAAACTTTGCACACTGTAGAGGAGACATGGGGCTACATGTGTGCCACGTTTGGGGTCCAGGGGACCTACGGCTGGCCGGTACCGGGTCCTCAAAGTCCGGGACATCAGGCGCAAAAAAAAAACAAACAGAGCAAGCGAGTGTGACAGATGGTCTCGGGGGGGGGGGGGGGGCAATTGCCCTGTTGCCTCCCCCCTGGATCCGCCCCTGGGTCCAATACTCAACGTACATTTCACCAGCCAATGGCATCTTCAGGAAGTCCTGAAGATGCAATTGTTTTTTGACACACACATCGAGGTACTGGACCCACCACTTCCAGTAAACACATGACAACACGTCCGGTTTGATAAGTTCTTCTAAGCATGCAGGCATCAATGAGCTTTCTTATTAGACAACCAAGCACATCTTTTTAGTGTAGGTCAGTGATGGCGAACCTTGGCACCCCAGATGTTTGGAACTACATTTCCCACGATGCTCAACTACACTGCAGCCTGCATAAGCATCATGGGAAATGTAGTTACAAGACATCTAGGGTGCCAGGGTTCGCCATCACTGGTGTAGGTGAATCTTGAGTGAAGGTTGAGTAAATCTTAAGCCCTGCACACACGATCGGATTTCCTATGGATTCTAACCGATGGATTTTTCCATCGGAAATCCGATGAAGCTGACTTCCATCAGTCTTGCCTACACACCATCAGTCAAAAACGCTGTGACGTTCGACGGCACTATAAAGGGGAAGTTCAAATCCAATGGCACCACCCTTTGGTCTGCTTTTGCTGATTTCGTGTTACTGCGTGTTAGTAAAAGTTTGGCGAGAGCCGATTCGCGCTTTTCAGTCTCCGCGCTTTTCAGTCTCCGTGCTTTTCAGTCTCCGTGCTTTTCAGTCCGTTACAGCATGACGAATGTGCTATCTCCATTACGAACGCTAGTTTTACCAGAACGA